>CAJNIZ010044878.1:3428-17225 GCA_905231905.1 Symbiodinium pilosum
AAGCCCAAATCCCTAAAAGCCTGAAGCCCTAAAAACCCTAATCCCTAAACCCTATACCCAAATCCCTGAGGCCCAAACCCCAAAAGGAAAACCCTAAACCCTAAACCCTAGTCCCTACAAGCCTGAATCCCTAAAAGCCCTAATCCATGAACCCTAAACCAAGCCCAATCTCCCTAAGCCCAAACCCTAATCCCAAAAAGCCCCGAGCCCGAAAATCCCTAAGGCTTGACAAGGGAATGTAAGCCCTAGTCCCTAAAACTTAAATTAAACCCTTCAAACCCTAAACCCTACTAGGCCCTACTCCCTTAACGCCTGGATCCCCAAGAGCCCTAATTAATCCCTAAACCTTAAACCAAACCCCATCTGCCTAAACCCTAATCCATAAAGTCTCAAGCCCTGAAAGCTTCAAACGTCGATCTAAACCCTAAGCCCCAACCTTAATTTCGAAAGCTTAAACCATGATTCCATAATGCGTCTGAAATGCCCCATTGTGTGCGTCAGAAACTCCCCTCACGTGCGTCTGAAACTCCCCAGCCTCTGTCCTGAAATTTTGACCTGAAATTTGCGCCTGAAATCCCCCCCCCTGCGTTTGAAATGTACAACGCTCGCAGTGAGGCATCCAGCCTTCTACCACAGCATGTTTGGCTCCGCAATTCACAAATTCTCCATTTGATTTTGAGAAACCTGATGCCACCACCCACAGCGAGCTAGAAAGCTACAAAAGCGTCACCGCCGTTCTTACTACACCAAAAGCATTGCAATCCGAGTGCGAAACCTTGGCTCTCTTGAAATCCCAAGCCCAAGACCTTCAGATGTAGCTCCTGATTCAGGAGCTCAAAACCCTGCAAGTTGTGGGATGAGCAGCTCCAAGGAGGAAATATGACTGACCAGCAGCTTCCTAACTGGCCATCTCAGTGGCCATCCCCCTCCTGAAGGTCCTCTAGCCTCGCACAGCCTCGCACTACACTCTGAATCCGAGAGTCTAAACCTTGAATTCAGAAATCAAGGCACCAAAAGGCGGCGGAGTCGACCCGACAGAGGGAGGCGCCTTCCAAGGGTTCACGGAATGTCCAGGGTGTTTGGGCTTTTGGTCTGAGGCGGTGTAGTGAAGTGGTGTTTGGAGCTTCGACTTCAGAGTGGCTTTGGGGCACATGCAATCCCTGATGCCAGTCGGGCCCTGGTGATTCTAGGTTTGTCAAAGACTCGTGAAGTTCTCTAGGTACATCCGCGCAAGGGACACGCCTTGCCCAAGCTAAAAACAAGGACGGACCGGTGAGACTCCGACAGGACAGCAAAGTTGCCAAGAAAACATGAAATCTGTCCCAGGCAACCTAAGAACATTGTCTACTTGCCAAAGCCCTTTAAACTTTGCCCATGATCTGTTTAGGGTCCTTATGCTAGGCTGTCTGTTATCTTCTGAGGGATCACTCCTCACAGTCTGAACAAATTCAGCCGTGGCCTGCGTAGCCACCTCATCCAGCCACGCGGAATGTGCCGTCTCTTCGTAGTCACCAGGGCCTATGACGCCCACACACCCAAAGAGAGTCCAACATGGTTGGCCAACACGAAAACTGGATTTAGCCTGAAGAATTATCAATGGGGTTGCTTGAAACGGCGAGGTCAAACGCAGCTGTTCATGAGCCACCTTGGGTTCTCATCAGCAACCTTTTCTTTTCATGGCAAACTTGCTTTGTGCAGGTGAGTCAGTCCAGGCAAGCTTCACAAGTTGAATCTCGACTCCGAGGGAATCTTCAAGAGCGGTTCCTTCCAGGCTGCAGCAAATCAACTATCTTAAGCTGCAAACAAACGTGTGACCCCGCCAAGACCGCCTGATCAGAATCTAAAACCCGCAGAAGACACACTAGTCCGACAGAAACCTTCTCAGGATTACCGACCCGCCGCTCAAGAACAAGCATGCTAGGTACACAGGCCCCCGAATAAATGGAATACATAGTTTTCAGAAGCACTATACATCTTCAACCCACTAGAATTAAACCTTCAGGCTTGCAGGCCTGGGGTTTTGCACAGTTGAGGCTCGGCGAAGCGCTTCGCACGATGAAAGCCAGGGGACCTGGATCTCATAGCAAGCCGAGTGGGCTTTGCTTGAGCTTCAAGATTGGAGATTGAAGGCTTTAGGGTTCAGGGCTCGCGGTAGGCTTTTGATTCGAAAAGCTCTGGATGTCTGATGCAACGACTTGTTTCCCCTACTTATCTGTGAGACGGTGTCCGGTCCAAGCTAAATCAACTCGAAGAGAGTATGCAGTGTGAGCGCCTAGTCCTAGCCGCTTGAAGCCGTAAGCCCCCAAGCCATGCGCGTAATTACGCGGTGAACGCAACAAGGGTGACGAGTGGCTAAAACTGCTGATAAGAAAAAGGAACAGAGCGACCCGTACAACAGCCTGACCCGCAAAGCCTGGCATTTCAAATCTTCTGCCCAAAAGCGCCGAACCATTGAAAGCCCTAAAAACCTAGGCTATAAACTCGAGTATTGGGTCTGCACAACCCTAGAACATGCGACCGTGCCTTCGTAAACCTGACATGAACACGCATTAGGGGGGGTTGGTTCATAAGCATGGCTCCCCTTCTGGGTGAGACTTTCCTTTTTGAGAGTACACGGGCACGTGGGCTCCCCTTTTAGGTGAGACTTTCCTTTTTGAGAATACATGGCCTTTCGCTACGGCTAGGGTCTGTATACGTTCATTAAACACATTTTGGACGGATGCAAGACCAAGGTCAGAAGGACTCCACTGGACTGTGACTACAGTTTTGTCACGGGCCCTATCCAGCCAGTTACTTTCCTGTGATTTCATGGCTGTAGCTGGGCACCCCACGGTGACCGAGTCACGCAACCGTGAAGCTCTGCATCATACCTTCCCGGGCCTGTCAAGACAGCTGCTTTGCCAAACCCTGCCATGCCAAACCCTGATCCATACCTTTTGGGGGTTTCAAGGCTGAGGCTTCTGGGCCTAGAGTCTCGAGCCAACAAATGAGGAGTATTCAAACCCAACGGATGATGGAGTTCAAGGACTGGGCCAGTGTTTAAGAATGTAGTCTTGGCAGACGCATCTGCAGCTTTGCAACTTTGGGTAGTGTGGTTTTATTGCTCAGAGCTGACAGAAGCAAGAAAACGTCCCTTGATTGCAAGGTCGACTTGCTCAGATTGAAATCAAGAGTCACAAGTTCTGATCACCATTGCAAGCAGCCTATGCAATACAAAAACAACATCAACAATAGAAATGATGTAAGTATGTATTTAGCGGGCACCTTACTTCCCCTACCCGTACCTCCCCGATCAAGAAGATGCCCCAGGCAACTGTTTCTTTTGCCTGATTTGGAGCTCATGTTGGGAATTGGAGGGTGGGGTAAGGGTAAGCGGACTGCTGCTCTCGGCCCTAAACCCCTAACCTCCAACTCCCTAGCTCTCCCAAAACTGGCAGAGCCCATTCTGTGGCGATGCCTGGCGATGCACCTCAGACGCAAGCTTGCCTCTTCTAACTGGTGCTCAGGCATACCAGGATAGAATGACCAGCCCTCCCTCTGAAGGGAGTGACTATATGGACAAAAAACCTTCATTCGTTTCCAGCAAAAGGCAGGCAAGCCTTGGCACTAGGTCTCAAAAACAAGCATCAGGCTTTTCAAATTGTGGTGCTGCTTTTGGACGGCTATCCCAGCATTCATCAGGGCTCAGCTTCAAATCACCAGTTCGTAGGAGAAACCAAGATCGTCACCCGGCTGTCGAGAAGGAACTCCAAAAAATCGGCTTTTCTCTGCTATACCAATTTCTGAAAATCCCCAGGTCCACCGATGTTTAGTTTTGAAGGCTGACAGCGTTGGATTTTCAATGTTGATAATTGGGGGTTTATTGGGAACAGAGATTGGAAGGAGTGCAGATTAGGTACGTATTGCGAAGCCCCATGGCGTATCAAAAGCTCCGTCATGCTTCTGAACACTCCATATATACAGCCCTCTACAGGTCCCCGTAGCTACCTTACCTTCGCCTTTCCACCGCCGATCGCGAAGAACAACTACTCTTCAGCTAGTTGCAAACGCCTTCTGCAAGAATCGGGAGTTTAGAATACGATTCTTCGTTTCCCCCGAAACCGCTGGCACCAAGCCCCTAGCCTTGACTTCAATCCCACCAACAATCAGGCTTCACCTGAAACAACGAAACTGAAGCCTTCCTTTCAGAGGACTTGTGCAGAAGAGAGCGCCTGCGTAGGAAAGTTTGGTTAGTCTTTGCGTTAAGGATCTCCGACATTCTCACGCACTGTGGGCTGCAACGACAATTGGAAACTCCTACCATCTCAGGTTGCAGCTCTTGCGGGTGAAGATGGTGCGCCGGAAGCCTGCCACGTTCATGACCCACACTCTGAAGAGCTTAACTTGCTCTACTGCTTGAAGAGGTCCTGGCCAACAAAAACGGGAATGTTGGGGACTCTAGCGTCCCACTATCATATTTTGCTTGCATGAGCTAATCAATCAGGAGGTCGGGCAATTGGGGTATCAATCGATCATCAACAGGAATGTCAACACCAACACCAAAATCAACATCACCAATAGAATTAGCGTTGCCTTTGTCACCCAGTGATGAATTGTCTCCGCCATTACTATCGCCATAGCACCCCAAACCATGGCAAGGTCTACAGTAGCAACTGTCATAGCAGTAGCAAAGGCAGCCAGGGCACAATGACATCCAGCAAGACAGGAGTAGCTTTGCCTTTGTTAATGCCGGCAATGTCTGCAACCAGCGCAACAACCACGATGTCTACGATGGCCAAGACAACATCAAGCACGACAGGGACATGCGCCACGTCTAGTGCTTCGGCACAGAAGCCAGAAGCAGAACAGCACTGCCAAGCAAATAGACAAAAGTGCTTCCCTCTGTGACGTCGTAATTGCTCGATGCATATTCTTTCTGCGTGTATGCATGCATAGATACCATCATTATTGAGATGGTCCATTTGGAGCAGGGAATATCGCTCTCTGATCTTACCTGCGCCTGAAGCCGGTTGAGGGCTCATCAACTCATCACCATTACAGCTTAGACTGCCTGCTGCTCGAAAGGAAGGAATTTCCGAGGCTGATCCGTTCCCTGGCCACACAACGCAACCCGCCCGACAATCAAGGCCCTGCAGGAACTCTAAACACCCGAAACTGCTGGCCTAGCATCCTGAAGCCCAGGCCCAAACCTAGACCTTCCAACTACAGCCCTGAAACCCTGCAGCGACACCTTGGCCTGCACCTTCGGAGCTATCAAAAGCCACCTAGCACCAGACGCCCAAGGATAACGTTTTCCGGTACTCTGGTGTGTAGGCGGACATAGTGGCTTACGGCATCATGCATTGAAATGGATAGAAGTGGGGTCATAAGTAAGCGTTGTCGCCTAGGTTAAGGCACTTCGGGCTCCGCGCTTCTGCTTGCCATGAACCTTCAAGCGGGAATCCTAGCCAGGGCGATTTCAAGTGGGGACGTATATACCCAAGCTGGGAAGTCACGCCCTGGCTTCAGTTTACAAGCATCTTCGCCACACCAAAGTTGAACGCTCCGCTCATTTTTTTGGAAGAGCATGAAAGATTTCATGATGACATGATGCAACAACTTCAACTATGACGACCTTTAGACACCCCGGCCCCAAGGGAAATGCGAGGTAAAATCAGCACACGCAATATACACGCGGAACCTTCCTTCTAACCTTTGCTCTAAGCTCCGAAACATACAAGACCGAACCCCTGATCCCTGACCGCCAGCACTGCGACTGCATCTCTGCCCTTTCTGAAGCAGCGGGCCGTGCACGGTGAAAACCATGCAAGAACCCCTCTTGATGGGAAATATGGAGACTTTGCGCGCGTTTTGACATATGAAGGACCTTAAATAGGGAAAACCAAGGCGCGACCCATGAAGAGGATCCGAAACTGGACCCCCGAGTACTCCTTCATTTTGACCAAAGGGGTCCTGGATTGCATTTGGGGGGTCCATGTCTTGCATCTTGCGAATCGGGTCCAAAGCACGACAGGCTCATCTTCAGCCAGAAGACACCCTTAAGTCGCACAACCCCACATACACCTCAAGCAAGGTCTCAGCTATGAGGGCGCGATGGCATTCGGATAAAGGCTTAGTAAGCAAAATCAAGCCACTCTGCACAGCCACAAAAATCAGACCTGGGATCCTGGCCTTTGACCCTGGCCCCTGAAGCCGCGCTGCTAGCCTGAGATCTTGCTTCTGGGCATCATGGGAACCCCTGACATAATACAGGAGGGGGATTGAGTTAAAGTTGAGAGGTTTCAGGCTTTGGGTTGACCCGCTCCACCATCACCATATCAGCGTCTGCTCGCCACTGCCATGACAACCTTCCTGAAGTCAAAGGAGGCGCTATGTCTCAACATCTGGATTCCATGCATACTCCCTGAGATGAAAATGATGTTGAAGTTCAATTTTTGTGAGCACCACAAGGTAATCACAAGACTGCGATAAAGCTTGCTCAAGGCTGAGCCCGAATAAAAGCTCCCGCTGAGGGCCGCTGCTCTTCTGCGAAACCCGTAGTTGCGTAGTCCCCAGGACTCGGTGTGCCTGCAGCACCGAAGTCACGCATCCATCTTCTCAAAGCACCACTCACGGGGGCCTACTTTAAGAATTCCCATGCGTGCTGGGTTTGGGAGAATGTGTCGCATGACCCAGTAAACACGTTTGTTTGCGCACTCCATCGATGGATTGCACTCATCGGTACTCAGCATAGGATAGGATACAGGCTTGCACTGTAAGAATTATGATTGGCCACTCGGCTCCCTAGTTGCCTAAACCTTAGGCGACACCTAAAACATAACCAGCTGTTGTCGCTCAAAACGGCCAACCTGAAGTTCCAAGGTGAGAAGGTCTGAACAACCGAACGAAGCACTACTTCCTGGACCCCACAAGCAATCTGCGGATCATGAGGATCGCCCGGCCGTGGCGATCTCTGGGCGTTGCTGCGTGACGGTCTGTGCCTCTCCGGGGCTTTGGGAGGGCTGTATATCAGTAGTCCTAGTCAGTACACCCAGGCAGACAAGCACAAGCCTCTGAAGTCATTATTCAGACTGCGCATGTTACTCACTCCCTGCCCTTCCAAAACACGATCTTCCTCACGCGGATAGCCTGTATTATGGACCCTTAGGGGAAGGACGCCAGAACATAGACTTTGGACGCTGCTTTGTGGCATTTTTCCTCTAAGAAGCAAAATGCCATGTGGCTCCAGCCAAAGCGGCAGGCACCTTTGGGTTCGCGAGCAGGTTGAACCTGCAGTCCTTTTTGAAAACTGTTTTTCTTCTTCTGGAATCCATCCCACGGAAAGCAAGACCTCCAACCTTTAAACAAATTCAAAACCCACAATCAACAACAAGAAGCACGACTCCCCTCAACTCTTTAGCCCTGGCCTGAAGCAAAAGCAGACGTGCGTCCGGAAGCTTTGCCCGGAATACGCCGCCTCAAGAACTGGAAGTTCTGCTCAGAAGGAAGAAGGACTTCGTGAGGACTCTGCAAAGCTTTGTTTACGACAATTAGATGGAGATTTCCTATAAGTAGCGGGCCCCTTCTGTACACCTGATGTGGGGATTTGGGGGTACCCTTACAGACTAAGATTCCAGGTCAAGGAATTGGGCGCGGACAGTTTCTTAAGCTAAGATACGGAACCTCTGACGAGCCGGGTTCTGTAAAGGTTGCTTTGACAAACGCGAGGCAGTCTTCATTTGCAAGAATAACGCCAATAAGTGGCAGCACAGTACCCATAGCGGTTTGATACGGATCCACAGACCCCTGACTACAAACTTCATAAATAATCTTGGCGTGAACCCGAAACCCTAAACCCTGAGAGCCAAGCCTCTGCACTGGCAAAACCGTGGAATCGCTACCGATCCACATGAAGACCTCCTGCCGATGAGATTCCCTGTCTGGGAAGCTTGCATGTAGTCTACGGTCCAGAACTGAAGGTTTAGCACTCAGGATTTAGGATGCAGGTTTTAGGGTTCTTCATTTATTTCGTTAGAATCCCCCCGCGGCCATCTCACCACACGGGTCGGAGGTTGCTTCTCTCTCGTTACCTGTACAAGCCTTCATATAATCTCCGGGATTCCCTTTTCCACAATCTTATCCTCATGCGATTCCTTCTGCACCGCCAATCACATCATGGTAGGGCTGGAATGGGTGAGCGGCAGGGCTGCCCTGGCCCAACGGTATGCATGTCACACACGTGTACATATGTATGTGCACATATAGTACGCACCCAAGGTTGCATTGGATGACTTGCAAGTACACGTTTCCGTGTAGGGTGTCCTTTGCTTGGGCACCGCAAAGTTCAAATATGTTCAAATCATAGCGTATACAAGGAACTCTGAAAAGCATCTATGAATCTATGGCCACTTGAGGGATTATGACAGCTTTCCCTGGGCAGCTCACAAGAATTCACAACCCTGCATTTAGTCTGAGGGGGCAGGGGAAGCCGTGCGGAGGGCCTCTGCCTTGTCCCGGAAAGCAGCCGTTTCGTTGCCCAGCAGGTCTAGGCGGAAACTTGTTTTGGGCAGCAATTGAACAAATTACTTGGTTGTGGTGTTCAAGAGAGTATATACGCAGGCTCACCAAAGTTCATTCCAGGATGCTAGGGAAGACATTTGTGGGGCGCACCTACTCGGATCTACTCGATACTGTTCCTAGCACACCTTCCTTAGAATCACCAGAGCCGTGACACAACCGTGCATCACATGTTGGGTCTAGTGATTGCAAGGTTTGGATTCTAGGGCTTCTCCAAGTAATGGCTTTCTTGTGAAGTGTTTTCACACATTTTGCATAATTGCCACATTGCTTCTCCTTGAATTGAAAGGTTGGTTGGTGAATCATTTCTGGACCTGTCAAGAGATGCTCGACCTGTTCTCAAATTGTAGTTTCGGGCTGCGGGTGTAGGGCTGGGCAAAAACACCAGCATCGGGCATAAAGACATGTACATGCATGCCACCATCCAGCACATCATGACATATGACGGGGTCAATACCGGAAATTTTGGGTCTCCAATAGTCGCCGTACAAGCCCGGAACGTGATGGCACTCCTCTTGCTGCGTGATGGTTCCATTTTTGAGAGGGTACGTCGCAACAAGGGTTGACGCACGAATGCCTCGTGCGCAGCTAGCCGTGCATCTTTAACCAAACCGGCTAAAGGCCTGCACCAAGGAAGAACCGATTGGCAATAAAGGATGATGCTTTGCATTGCTACTAGCATGAGGCTTGAGAACTTCGGGAATGACCCTGATAGTCTCTTTGACGGCTCCTTCACTCCCTTACACCCTACAACAGCAACTCTAAACTCGTACCCGGCAAACCTTAGTCATCAGATACCAAGATGACATAAGGGAGAGGCAGGGAGGGATTCGCATGGAGGGAGGGAAGTGCGGAGGGAGCGAGCAGGGATGGAGATGCTGCTTGCCTCCCAGTCGCTGTCGGTAAGAAGACACAGAATTACAATGGGAATTCGTAACAGCAACGCGACGAAGTACAAGATGACGGAAATTTCCAAATCTTTGTACCCAACCCACAGCCCACAAACCCTGTGCATTCTAAACTTCAAACAATGAACTCTGAGCCATGAATAGTCAACCCTGAATTTTCCCAACCACACAACCTGAACCATCGTAGGCGAGCAGCTTTTCATCCGCTGCCGCGGGACCACCCGCTGGTCCCCGCAGCCTTGGTTCTGTTCGATCTGTCAAAGTCGCGGTATTGAGGTACATAAGGAAAATCTGAGACTCCTAAAGGTAGCAGGGCATACATAGGACGCATGTAGGTGTCTTGGTTGCATCCCAGACGCCCTTGGGTATGGCGAGGCACCTCGCCGTGTTGCTTTGTGGTGCCTGCAGCTGCGGCTTTGAGTCTAATTAGGTCATAAGACAAAGAATTAGGGGCTTGGGGTTTAAGTGGGTTCCTGACTGTCGAGAAAATGTCAACTGTCGTACCGAATGTCCCCAGATTGCTTTCAATGGTCTTGTGAGATATGTCAAAGCAATGCAAGGGTGCAAGACCAGCCCATCCCAAAACAGCTCCGGAAAAAAGTGAAACAAGACCCGTGGTGCTTGCACAACTACAGCCAACATGTTTCAATTTCAAATGCCTGCTCTTAAGGAAAACTGCAGGATGCTGATAAACCACTTAGCCCACGGTACGAGGTCTAGGGCTCAGGGTAAAGGACCAATAGTTTCGCTCACCATCCACCTCGGTAGTAATCCCGAAGCCCTCAGTTGCAGCTCCTAGACATCTCACGCGCCTGCTGGCCCACGGCGCAAAGTTCCACAGTGGCCTCCTGCGCAGCGGACTCCCAAAATGGGTAGAAATTGTTGACGGGGCTGAGGATGCTGAGATCTAATCGAATCCTGCGGACCATAACCAATAGAGTATATCCAAAAGTGCGGCGCTCTGACTTCTTACTATTAAAGAATAAGGTGCTTCCGGCGATGCATGCTAATACTATTTCCACCACACATTGCAATGACAGTTCCAACACTCCGCAAAACATACTTCTACAAGTTTAGGGTAGTGTTTCCCAAGCCCTAAGGCCGAGGCCCCAACCCCTAAAACCCACAAGCCGAAACCCTGAAACCCGAAACCCCCAACGAGCTAAACCGCACACTCTCCAAGCCCTGAGCATTGAAACCAATGCTGCTGCCAATCATTCAGGGCTTTTGGACTCCTCCGGGCGAGGGGTCCGCTCACGCAGAGACCTCGTCCGGTATGTGGACCTGGCAAAGATCCATGGCTTAGGGTGGTCCAGATTTGGGTCCAGGGGTTTGGGTGCTGGGGTGTGGGGTGTGGGTTGGGGGGGGAGATTAACTCTCCGTGCCTGAAGGATTGTGAGGCTTGCTTGGCGAGGGACCAATTTCCAATTCAGATGGCCAGACAAGCAACACCCAAATAGTAGGAAGCAGGGAGAATGGGTCCTTCTGTGGACGGTTCAGGCACACTAGGAAAGACCCTACCTATGCTGCAGTTTATGGCGCCTTCTTGTCCAACTCTTGTTCATGCCCTGCTGTGAGGTCTTGGCTGTCGGGAATGATGCCCTTCACATGTTCAAGCACTCGGATGTCCAAACACCAGCAGTTCAACAACCCTACCCTCAATTGTGCCAAAAAGTAAGCCTCAAACCGCATACGTGGACGTTGGGAAGCGCGGACCGCCAACCCGGCACATCCACACTTCAGACCCTCAGCCCTGTAGTCTGATAAATCCAAGCTGTATGCCCTAAGCGAAAGAAGCTTCAGGGGTCAAAGTATTCAGGACACTGGGCTGTGGTCCACCAACTAACAAACACCGCAAAGTAAGAGCGAGACTGAGCTGAACAAGCGCTACGGCCTGAAGCCTCAAACCCAAGACGAAAGCCCTGAAAGCCAAAGCCCCAACCCAGCACACACTCCACCCCGCAAAGGCAATTTTTTGGATGCTGGAGCATCTGCATGTGCTACGAATCTTAGTGCATGTACTAGGACTAGGACTCACAGCCGCGCAAAGCATTCACACAGAGCCAGACAGGCAATTAGTAGAACCAACATCTGTTCACATCCAGCCTACGGGACTTAAGCGTAGCCACTCCCGTTGGGGAAACAACGGGGGAGTGCCTGCTTGGGGATGCCATAGCTGCCATAGCTGAACCCAAAAGCAAAGCAGCTTCCTGTATTCACGATGCAGAATCAATCCCTGAGGCTCCCTTGGCAAAAGCCTCAGCTGTACGGAGCGCGGTCGAGGGCGCGGTGCGTCGTAGCTGCCCGGGCCGGGGACCTGGCCACGAGGACTTTGCAAGAAAAGCCTACGAGCTGCAACCCGAACATGCTCAGCACGTAGCCGGACAAAAGGTTCTGGGAAGATGACCCGAAAACTCATGACCCCTGGGCTTTTTTTAAAGCCATAACCTGCTGCTACGCTCATGCCTCAGGTCGTTGGCGCTAACCTACTTCTACCTTACTACTTCCCGGGCTCACTGTTGATATCTCTATCACCTTGAAGCATCCGGAGTGAAAGTGACACATTTATAAAGCGCTTGGAACAATTTTGGACTAAATTCTTCGCAGTAGAAGCTTCATGTTTGATTTTTTCACACTGAGGGTGTCACACTGGGAATTCAGCGTGACAATTTCACACTGAAGTTTTGGTTTTCACACTGGGTGCTTCACGTTGTGGACTTCACACAGAGATTTTCCGTATTTCGCACTGAGTTTGCTCTGGCTCTCTTTCTTATGCTTCTAGATGAAGGGTACCTCATAGTTGTGAGCTTGATCAATTATCCGTTCTCGTATGTATCGGTTGCGTTTGTCGAATTACCTCCTATTCTCCGTATTCAAGATGGCCCAAAGACCTACCTTTCAGGACCCTGGGACGTTTGTTTCTGATCGCATGTGGCCAAATAAACTATTGCCTGGGCAGAGATCGACAGGTTCGCTGGCAACTTTCCTTAGGCTGAAACCCTCGCTCTGCAGACCAAAGAAAATCATTTTCTTCGAGCATCCCCACCCTAAAGCCGCTATTGCAAAAGAGATGTACTGTTTCCCGGAGGATTGGGGGCTTGAACAGTACAGGGTGTGGTGCGAGAATGACGCTTTGAAAAATGTTGCTCGTGTGTGTCCAAGCCGGCTATGACTGCGAATTCTCAAAATCACCAATTACAGTTCAACTAATACGAGCGCTTGATTAATTTGGCGGGGACCCCCCCCCTCTCCGCCAGAATAAGGAATCGAGGGCGCCAGATTAAAAGAATGATTGGGCCTCTCGGACCTCAATTAAAAAGTCAATAGGAATGCATTCCCGCGTCATTGGGGCTCTTGGAGCTCTATTAATTACAAATGAATAGGAATGTATTGAGTATCTCTATTATCAGGATCGGTCCCCCATAAATTGTATTTAAATCTAGTCCCTTTTCCCCATACGAAAAGCCACCTGATTGTAGCTAGTCTTTGGAGACTAATTCTACCCCAAAAATCTTTATATATTGTCCCTTGTATTGTTCTAATGCTCGGGTTTAAAAAATGCCCAAGCAAGCATTATCCCCCACGAACAAAATGAAAACAAAGGTAACTTTTGTTGGCTTTTGTCGCATTGGAAATGACATTCGACCAACCCGACAAAATGATGCGGACAAGCACCCCTCCTTCCCAGCCAACGCTGGAAGCCCACTGCGAAGGTGGAAAAAAAAACGAGGGCAAGTTGCTTGACATAGGCACAACCTGTCCTCCCGGCTGTTTTGTTTACCTGTTTCCGAAACAAAAAACAAGCAGGACAAGTTGCTTGACATGGGCACTGCACCACCTGTCCTCCCAGCTGCTTTGTTTACATGTTTCAAAAACAAGAAACAACGAGGACAAGTTGCTTGACATAGGCACCACCTGTCCTCCCGGAGGCTTTGTTTACATGTTTCGAAAACAAGAAACAACCAGGACAAGTTGCTTGACATGAGCACCACCTGTCCTCTCGACTAAACAAGGAGGACAAGCTGCGTGACATAAGTACCACCAGTCCTCCAGGCTGCTTTGTTTCCATGTTTCGGAAACAAGACACCACGAGGACAACTTTGCTTGACATAGGCACCACTTGCCCTCTCCGCAACATGTTTCGAAGACAAGAAACAACGAGGACAAGTTGTTTGACATGAGCACCACCTGTCAGCCCGGCTGCTTTGTTTATATGTTTCGGAAACAAGAAACAACGGGGACAAGCTGCTTGACATAGGCACCACCTGTCCTCCCGGCTGCTTTGTTTACATGTTTCCCAAACAAAAAACAACATGAACAAATTGTTTGACAT
>CAJNIZ010044878.1:19484-47575 GCA_905231905.1 Symbiodinium pilosum
GGCGGCTTTGTTTACATGTTTCGGACACAAGAAATAACGGGGACAAGTTGCTTGACATAGGCACCACCTGTCCTCCCCGCTGCTTTGTTTGGATGATTCGGAAACCAGAACCAACAAGGACAAGTTGCTCGAGAGGTGCGCGACCTGTTCGTCAAGGTATTTTTTACATGTTTCGACAATAAGAAGCAGCAAGGACGCATGTTTGGCGCACGGACAACTTGTTCAACTTGCTGTTTTGTTCACATATTTCGGAAACAAAAAGCCAATATGGCAAGTTGAACCTTGAAAATTGCACAACCTTTCCTCCTCGCTGGTCTGTTTACATGCTTCGGAAACAAGAAGCAACGAGGACATGTTGAACGGGCACACCCCTCTCCTCCCGGCTGGTTTTTTTTTTAACGTGTCGGAAACAAGAAGCAACGAGGACAAATTACTTGAAATGGGCACAACCTGTTCTGCCAGCTGTTTTGTTCACATGCATCAGAAAAATTGCTTGAAAAACACGCAACCTGTCCTCCAGCTGTGTTGTTCAAAAAACCTTCGGCTCAAGGCCAGCGCAAAATAAACATGCCTTTGCATGATGGAATGCAAACACTCGTATTGGTGTCCTGCATCGCGGAATCCTTGCAAAATGGAATTTTCATTTGGCCACGCACAAAAACGAAAAACATACCTTCAAACACAATAAGGCAACGTTACCATACGCGACGGTACGGGAGTCCTGCGTCGCGGAACTGTCGCAAAAATAGAAATTTCGTTTAACCACTCCACAACATGTTTCAAAACCTCCGACCAGGACAAATTCGTGTTTGATTGATAGTGCGTGCAGAGGCCCGGCATGGCCGTCAACAACCAAAGCATGGTGATAAAATGCTACGTTGTTGATGGGTAGTTGGACCACAATCCATTTTTTCATCCTTCCATGCAGAACTCGCATTTCTGGGCTACCCTGCCCGCCCTAAAAGATCTTCCTTGCACCACTGCAAATGCACTGCAAATATGCAGTTTGGCACTGCAAAAACAGACGCTGTGGGGTTCGGCATTGCAAGGCCTGGGCACCGCAAGGACACTTTGCCATTGGAGCACTGCAAAGATGCACGGAAAGGATACCCGGGTTTGGGCAGTGCAGGGATACGTTGCCATGGGCAGTGCAGGGATACTCTGCTGTGCGCTGCAAGAATACTCTGCAGTTGCTGGTGGTGACTGCAGGGATGCTTGGTGGTTAGTTAAGCACTGCAAGGCACTGAGGGGATACTTGGTGGTTGGGCACTGCAGGGATGCTTGGTGGTTAGGCACTGCAGGGATACTCAGCGGTTGGGCACTGAGGGATACTTGGTGGTTGGGCACGGCAGAAATACTCTGCGGCTAGGCACAGCAGGGATACTCTGCGGTTGGGTTCTGCGGGAATAAATTGCCATTGAGCACTGCAGTCAGGCTCCGGGCGGAGGGCGAGGACAACATAGACTTTAAAATCTAACAACCCCACTGCGAAGGTGGGGAAAATCAGAATGGACAACCTTCAACAAGCCTCAGACATGGCGTCTAAACCCTGAACCCTAGACCTGAAAACTTTAGCAGGAAACCCTCGTTTGCCTGACCTGAAGCCCTAAAGCCTCATCTCCCAAAGCTTATCTCGAAACCCCAAAAAAACTCAGCACGGCCTCTGCTGTAAGCGGGCGCAGGCTCTCCAAGCGAGTGATGCCAGACCTCCCCGCAGTAGGACTCCCAGCAATGGGAAGTCGTTCTTCAGCTGTTCGTCTGGGGCTTTAGGTGCTAGGGTTTGAACTTTGGGTTTGTGATTATGAGAGACCGTATGGAAGGCTTCTCCCACCGTCACCGATCTCAATATCTTCCATATCATCACTTTGTAATACTGCTAGTATAGTTGTTATGAACATTATTACCAATATTCTTGTTCAACTTGTTATTGTTATTAGTGGCGGTGGTGGTGGTGGTGGTGGTGGTGGTGGTGGTGGTGGTGGTGGTGGTGGTGGTGGTGGTGGTGAGGAGAATGCTGCGTGGTTGTGACAACTAGTCCTTCTGTTGTGACTGTTTCTCCGTTTGCAATTCTCACTACGACTCGCGATGATCACGAATTAATGCTTGCATGCCTATATCGTCGGCCTGCCGATCCTGATGCAGAAGTTGTACACCTTTTGCAAACGCACGGATTGAAGAACCCATCTATATACTACAGAACCAGAAGACCGCTGCAAAAAGCTTCAGCAGTGGAGGGCTGGGCGCAGTGTTGGAACTGCCCACTTGGGGTCGCGTGCTCTTGAAGCAATGGGACACCATCAAGCACCTTCCAAGCCCATTATAGTCTCACTATCTACCACTGGGGCCTGGGGGGCTTGGGATGGAGCCTGCTACAAGAGAGGGTTGCAGAGGCCGACAATTTTCAGACTCCCCTGAATCCTCAGCCTCAAATATGCTGCAATCGAAGCATTCCCCCCATGCGTGGCAGAGCCTAAAACTAGCATCGCCAAGTGCCGCCAGGCGGTGGGAGTCCTTGCGTTCTTGTGGAGCCAAGGTCTTGAAATCGCGTGCCCCGAGGAAGCCCAAAGATAGCTTGAATTCAAAATGGGTGGGAGTACAGCGACCCCTCGTAAGGGGTATGCTGGGAAAGATTCACAAAAATGTCACAAGGTGCTAGTGCTGGCTTAACTGTTTAGGCTTAGACTGTTTAGGCTTAGATTGTAGGGATCAACGCAAAAGCTCAGGTAACCCCTTCACTCCGGAACGTTCCTGCTTGAAACAAACAAGGCTTTTTTCTATGCAAGCCTTCAACCCCAAGTCACCCTTCTTCTTCTACTTCTTCTTAAGAGGTTGCGGGCAGCGGGCAATTATCATTGGGATGTTCAATGCTGGAGCTTCCGACCCGGCCCCACACAGCTTTTTTGACCCTTTTAACAACCTTCCACAAGCCTGTATTCAAAAGTATCTACATCTGGCCTCAGCTGGAAGACATCATAAATATGCAAGGCTTCGCTTTTGAAATGTAAAAGTTCCTTTGCGACAACACCGCTACAAGCTCCTCTTGCTCAAAACGTGGCGGCGACAACCAGAATCCAATAGTTGCTTCTGTTGCTTTGTACCTCAGGTTTGGGCGATCTTGCTGCACAAACCTGAGGAAGCACCAGCAAAACAAAGTGTCTAGGTAAGAATAATGCCCAAATCTGGGGAGGCACCTAAAGCGAGAATATCGCAAAAACAAGGGATAGGCGCGAGCAGGTCAACAGATTTCCCACACCTAGGCCGAAGGTTTTGTTCTTGCAAAGGTGTGGCTCGAGCTTTTTTTTTTGCAAAGGTGTGGCTCGCTCCTTTTTGGTCTTCGAACGCTTCAATTGCTGTAAATTACAGCATTCGCTAGGCTTGGCACCTGTCAAACGCTGTAAATTACAGCGTTTGCTGGTCTTGGAATGCTTCAAACGCTGCAAATTACAGCATTTGCTGGTCTTCTGCAAGTTGCAGCATTTGCGGGTCTTGGAACATTTCAAATGCTGCAAGTTACAGCGTTTGTTGGTTTTGGAACGTTTCGAACGCTGTAAATTATAGCATTTGCTGGTCTTGGAATGCTTTGAACGCTGTAAATTACAGCATTTGCTGGTCTTGGAACGTCTGAAATGCTGCAAGTTGGAACATTTCAAATGCTGCAAGTTACAGCATTTAGCATTTGCTGGTCTTGGAATGTTTTGAACGCTGTAAATTACAGTGTCTGCTGGTTTTGGAATATTTCAAATCCTGTACATGTAAAGGACGGCGTCTGCTGGTTTTGGAAAGCTTTACATGCTGTAGTTTACATCGTATGCTGGTTTTGGAACGTCCAAACGCTGTACACCACAGCAATTACAGTATCTGCTGGTCTTTGAATGCTTCGCAAGCTGTAACTTACAGCGTTTGCTAATCTTGGAATATAGCAAATTCTGCAAATTGCATCATTTGCTGGTCTTGGAACGTTTCAAACGCTGTAAATTACAACTTCTGCTTGTCTTGGAATGCTTCAACTGTTATAAATGACAGCGTTTGCTGGTCTTGGAAAGTTTTACATGCTGTAGTTTACAACATATGCTGGCCTTGCAACGTTCCACTCCTTCAAGTAGTTCCCTGGGAAAGGCGTCAAGTAGTTCCCTGGGAAAGGCGTGAGGTTTGGACATGGGGGTACGAATAAGGGTTAGGTACGGGCTTGATATTTCCAGTTTACAAGCTGGTTGATACGGAAGGATGGAACTCAAAAAACATCACCATATCATTGAAAGTTCTATGAGTAAAAAGCTGGTTTAACATATATTCTGAAAATATCAAGCACGAACATGGTGATGACATGATGCTTCCTTTTTTATTGCAAGCATGGATGGCTTTAAAACAGCAGGGGGGTTGGGGGGGGAGCAGCCCCCCCCTTGCTAACAAAATGATCCGAACAACTTTCCTGTCCTGCAAACATGGCGATGACATGATGCTGCCGTTTTATTGCAAGCACGGGTGACTTTCAAGCAGCGGGGTGGTTGGGGGGCGCCCCGCCCATCTGCAAACAACATGATCCGCACGACTTTCCTTTACTTCAAACATGCTGCTGACATGATGTTTTTTATTGGCAGCATGGATGGTTTTAAAACAGCGGGGTGTTGTGGGGGGCGCAAATCAAAATGATCCGCACAATTTTTCTTTCCTGCAAACATGGTGATGACATGATGCTTTTTTTATTGGGAGCATGGATGGCCCAAAAGGCTCCAAGAGTGACAGCAACGACAGCTACGAGGATTACAGCGCTTGCTGGCCTTGGAACATCTCAAATGCTGCAAATTACAGCGTTTGCTGGTCTTGGAATACTTCAAATGCTGCAAATTACAACGTTCGCTAGTTTTGGCACGTGTCAAATGTTGTAAATTACACAATTTGCCGGCCTTGGAATGCTTCAAACGTTGCAAATTGCAGCATTTGCTGGTCTTGGAACGTCTCAAATGCTGCAAATTAGAGTATGTCAGAAGGACCACAGGACCACCGGACCAGAGGACCACGGGACCAGAGGACCAAGGGACCAGAGCCATACCAGGACCGAGCCACACCTTTGCAAAAAAAAGAAACCTGGACCCCCACACCTAGGAGGTACAAAAAGCACCAAAAGCTCCAGGTTTGTGGAGGTCCCCAAGACCTCGAGATTTCCGTTGTTTTTGGTACCTTCTGAGTTTTGCAAGGTATCAGGCCAAAACTATAGCCGCAGCCCAGGAAGGTACCAAGCAAACCAAAACTGAAGGTGAAATATTGCCAAACCTGTGGGGCGACTCCCCGCTGCTGCCAGAACTAAGCCCCTTCATTCAACCACGTCTACAACCGTAAGAAGAGTCCTGGCACCAGTCCCTGTTGTTCAATGACCGGCAACCACTCCGAAAGGGAATGGAACATGATGGAACATGTAATCCCCATGTGCACGGTAATAATATTTAAACTCGAACATAAGGCCAGAAACTCTGCACCTCAAACGCTGAAACTGTGAAACTCCAACCCGGAGGCCCTAAACTGAAAGGTCCCGAAGCCCTAAGAGCCCCCAACAGAAACTAAGGAATGGAAAGCCCCAACCTTCAAACCCCAAAATCCTGAACCCTGACTGAACTGCAAGTTATCTCTAAGCCTGGTCCTGAGGTCTGGAGGCCTTCGCCGAAGGACACGCTGGAAGGTTTTGGATTGAGGGCTTGGGGTATGGATAGACTTGAGAAGCCTTAACCACGAAAAGGCTAAATTGACTATATAGAGTTGAGCCTATGGATGCTGAGGCTTTACTTTCCTGAAAAGGCGGAAGCACGATGAAGGGACCCTCATGAAGAGGAGTCCGAGAGAGCCTAAATATGGTAACAACGTAGAGCAGATTGAAGATTTCTTCAAGTAGGACGCTGAAGCCTTGGGGGTGAATAGGTTTGGGCGTGTCCAGGTTTTGGTGTACGCGACTGTGGGCCTAAATTAATGCAAGCTGCAACGCCACCGTTTCATAACTCTCCCCTAGAAAGCATTCGGCATATGCTACGCACTTCGAGTGTCAGAGGCTGACAGAAGACTCTGATAGTTCTTGCTTTAGGGTTTAGGGGTTTAGGGTTGAACGTCCTGGAACTCAGAAAAGCAAACACGTAATCGCCTGTGAATGCTCCCACCTATGCTCCCACCCCCGCTTCCACAGTTAACGCCCATTGTCGTCATTCCAGGCTTAACTTGGCCTGTAGACGGCCCTTAGCCTTAAATGCCCTAGACACAAAAGCCATTACTTTTAGGGAAGTTCTGGAAAGCCTTTCGGTAGTCGTTGTTCAACTCCTAATCCTCATATGTTCAGGTCGGTCGGGCCCTTTTTTGGGGGTGCTGCTTTTGCAGGGAATCTCGGCAATGCTCAACATCTGTTGGACAGCAAACGTATGCCCGGCAGCATTTCGTCTAGACTACCCCTTCCCCTTGGCTTGCCTCTCCCCTGCACCCTTACCCCACCTACTGTAGGCATCCTCTATTGGATCCGCACAGGGCTCTTTTCAAATGGGGGCTCTTGGCATCTCGAATTCTACCGGCTCTACTTTGCTCTCAGACTGTCCGGGGTAAACGAACGAAGTGCGGCAACTCGACCCGCAACCCGTGTCTCTTGAGAAGAACAATAACACAAAATCTTCGTGTTAGGGCACGCGCAGAAATTGGTGACTGGCCTTGTTTAAGCAATGTAGCCGGTCCTAACCTTTAATCAAACAGTTTGCTTTCTCACGCTCACATGCTACATCGCTTTGCAGGCGCTATACTATCCTCGGTAGACATAGGCCACGGAATGCTGATAAGCTGGACTCAACTTTCCCCAAATCCGGGCAACAGGCCCCAGAATTCGGAATGCTTAGATACACCAACGCCTTCCCACCACCCAAGAAACCTCAGGAGGGCAAGGGCTCTGAGGATTCCGCGGTCTTACACATAATTGGTCTGCAATGTCCTACTTGAAGGCACTCGTGTAGGTGCCTGAATCACAACCATATTCCCAACTCTATTCCCGTGCTTCCACAGGCAGTTTTTGCATTGTGCAGGCCTGGTAGTAGGCAGGGCCAGGCGTGCGTGGGAGGTCCTGGCAGCGCCATGAGGTCGAGGAAGGGGTTCCTGGATTGAACGTAATAACAAGACGGGCCAGAAATAGCTCGAAAATGCTACACCAAATGATATTGAGCCCGAGCTTTGGTCTGTTTGATTCGGGTCCTTGCTGGGCATTTATGTCTTGCACGGGCCGGAGGGACGTCGAAGGTGCCGTCGATATAGAGAGGACAAGATGACTCGGTCGAAGGCTGGCACCAGCAGTGCGTGGGGACTACATTGCGACATGCAAGATAAATGTGGCACCAGGTCGTGAGACCCGCAGCGACTAAGAGCTTAAGAGATGAAACGCCGAGGGCATTAAGCGCTTGCAGAGTTTTTAAACCAAAATGAGCGTTCATTGTCATGGAAAACGGATTGCTTCAGGAGGGGTTCCTATGCAAAGATGTTCCTGACTTACCTCCTATGAACTCTGCACGCTAAGCCCCCGAACCATCTCCTGAAGAAATCGAAGCACGAAAAGACGGGACCATACACCTACCGCAGCCCTAAATCGGTCCAGGAGTGCTGTCCCCCGCTGGCTTGAGCTAAGGAAGCCGTATCGCGGGGAGGGCTCCTGCTGCAGGATGATGGAGTTTAGGGCTTGGGCTCAGGGCGTTCTCGAAATGGTTGGAAGCACATTTGCCCTCAAGGCCAGCAAACTAGAATTTGGACTGTCTTCAGGTCTCGGAATGTAGGGCAGCGTTAGAAAAGTAATGCTTTCTTATTGGGCAACTTGGCTTTTCATGCAGCTTTTTTCTGTTTGCTGCCTGCTCCTTTGACCCATCTAGACCCGGTTTATGCCGACGCTGGGTCCCATCGGGGTCGCGTACCAACGCCCTTTAGGGATTTTGGGTTACTGACACCATACGACACAACATTCATGCAGCACTAATGAAATACAAGCCCTAAAATCTAAATCTCCAAGATCCAAATGTATAGCGCTAACCTTGAACTCAAGCAAATTGGCATCCCTGCCTCGAAGGTGCCGGCTAACTCCACTGACACGGCGCCTTTGCCGGCGAAAAACGGATGGTCATCCGGAAGCTTCCCCAAAATAAGGATCGTTGGGTTCAGGGTTTGAGGTTTCTATGCGCTCCAAGCACCGGGGGTGCAATGGCTGCACCCAAGAACCAGAAGCAAGGGTTTGGATTCAGCGCTTGAAGCTTAGGATGCAGGATTCTTGGTTTAGGGTGTGACTCTGACCAATTATGAAGTGAGCAAGGGATTCGGAAGTGGAGCGTAGAGATTGCGCAGCAAAATCCACGCGATCCATCTTCAATCTCCACGTGTTTTGTGCTGAGTAAGAGACCTTTTGGAGGGTCAGGGGTTATGTGGGTCAGGATTGAGGCCAGCTGTTTGAATCTATGGTCCACATTTCCTTGCCATTGTGAATAATGCTGGCCGTGGCCCATGCTCTGCAAAGTCAACTAACCCTTATGACAGCATTACGGGCTTCTCTCTGAATCCTGCTTTTCACTACTTTTCCGCGGTGCTGGCAATGCCAGCCCCTGGAATCCAAAGAAGAGCCACACCCGCATATGAAGCAGTTCAACCCTACCTTTGAATTCCTCATGCCTAATTGTTTCCCAGACCTTCAACCCTAACCCTAAGCCAGCATATCCAATCCTGAAGACGGAACCCTGGAACTTTCAAATCCTCATCCTTGAGCCTTCATCAACAAACCCACTGAAAGAGATACGGAATGAATCATCAGTTCGTATGCCAAACATTTGTCATTGCTGCTGTTAGAGCCTGTGAGACAGTGGCGGAGGGATGCAACTCTAAACGCACATGGGGCAACACTTCCTCTAAGGCAATGTTTAGGCATTGTCAACTTATTTTGAAAAGCTACCACCCCCAAACTCCTGACAGATCTACAAGCCACAGTCCTGTCTGAAATTCTAATTACTCTTCATGATTCTCAAACCCGACCCTATGAGCCCTGGTCAAAGGCTGGTTGAGCATTTGATCTTAGCGGGGACACAAAAATTACAGGTGAGTAATTCGTGCCAGGTGGGTAGACGAGCAATCCAACCGGAGCATGGAAGTGTTCTCCAAGCTGGAAACTGCAAGCGGGGCAATCTTAACGAAAACTACCTGCCCGCAATTCATCCATCTGCGGTGGGAGTCGAACATCTTCTAACACACTTGGGCTTCGGCAAATGGATGCCATAAGCAACCCAGGGACAGCAGCGGCAGTCAGGTTCTTCGATTCTTGTCTAGGGTTTTGGGGCGTTTGGTCCAAGAATAGCTGGGGTGAGGGCGTGGGGCGTGTGAGGGATGACGGGGGGAAGTAAGGGCTAGATACCAGGCTGGGCGTGGATCTGATGCAAATAAAAAGTAGAGGTCGCTGTAGACACCTGCTAGACGTTGATAGGTTCCATAGTGCAGCTAGACTTGAACACGCTGCTCCCGCACTCCAGACAATGCCAATTATGTGCCGCTGAAGTGTGAACAAACCACATGCGCTATAATCTGCTCTCCATGCCATGTGGTGAAACTATGGAGCCACGAAAAGCCAGGTCATGCGGCCCGCTCCTCCCTGCCTTTCGTTCGCTTACCTCTGGGCCTGACTATTAGTGCATTTTGTCTGCTAGGTTAGTTCCTGACTAGTAGTCTATCTTAAGGACCATGAAAAAGCTTGTTTTGTCCAAGGTTATTTTATCAGATAACCTAGGGAGACAAAACAGTTTTTGTATTGCCATCGCGAAGGCATTGAGTACAAGCCCCTGCAACATCCTTCAGTAAAAAGACCACCCCTGTCTCAACAAGTCCTAGCCCAACATTTTCGACTCTGACTCCCAAGTCTTAATAAGCTCCACATACGCTGAACCTCTATCCCATGTAATGCTGGGACCCTTCCCCTCTTTGGAAACTACCCAAATATTTGGGGAATGTGACAAGGGGCATGCCAAGGAGTTCTACTGAGAAGGACTACAGCACGTGGTCACTCCAGTCCCCCAACACACACACACAAAAAGGATCTGCTGACTGTCATCTGATTACTTTGGGAGTCGGGCTAGCGAACATGGCGCTTTATCTGAGGTCTAGTGTTTGTGGGGCTTGGGTTACACATATCATGTGTGGGGTCCAAGTACAAGCTGCTACCCCAAGTGTTCCTTTGCTGTGAGCAAGTCATCACTTATGTACCTCAAGGGTTCTCATCCTTGCAACAATTGCAAAATCAACACTTGATGTTGAGAAGGACCGCTCAGCCCTCGACAATAAGGCCAAGACCCCAAATCCTCAACCTGAACCAAATCCTAAATCCGAAGCCCTGAACCCTGAACTCAACAGGCCTAAAACTGAACCTCACATCCAGTTTTTCTAGCAGCTGCTGCCCGGACCGCAGGTGCAGCATCTGCACCGCTGACCCCTGCCTTGACTTTGCAGGCAGGTGCTCCGGATGGACCCCTTTGGGCTCACTGACCCAGAGTGGGCAGCTCTTCGAAAATCACCCAGACAGGACAGCGCAAACACGGAATCTCCAGCAGCAGGTCGCATTCAAGGCTTGTTTCAAAGTATGAGGACTTCCACACAAAACACGCGTTTTCAAGTCTACAGTCGCAGTTTGCATGTTGAGCTTCCACAATGTTACATGTTGCTTTTGAGCAGCCACCAGCTTCAGCTTTCAAGCATCAGGTCCCTCAGGACATGGGCGTAGGGCTTGAGGATTCATAATGTTGATTTTTAACAACCTGAACATACTTCTAGCGGACCCGTCGCAACTCCTCCCCTAAACCATCCCTCGAACCGAAACTTTCATCCGTAGACTGTAAACTGTAACCATCTTAAATGCCTAAGCCGCTGCCAGATCCATGTCGTCTACCATCTCCATACGCCAGGCGTCAAAATGGAGTTCCTGGCACGGGTATTGTTCAGGGCATGCGGTTAAGGAGGGCTTGTGCAGACGGTGCCGAGCGTTGAGCAGCAATGCGCATTGGCTGTGCTTACCTTCATGCCACTTTCGGAATCCTCAGACACTGCTAAACAAAGTCTCAGATGCATTTGTGAGGTGGGTGTTCTCCATGAAATCAAAAGTTGGTTCTTTTCAAGGCTTGAAGGACTGGCGTGTACGGAGCCGGGCTGGTACAAGCACGGTTGGTGACACACATGGTCTTAGAATTGTAGATGTCCATCATCTAGATCGTCGGGACAACGAAGGGATTCTTCGCACGTGTCCCTTCACTTGAAGATTCGAAGGCCCTACATCAAAGTTCCTCTATCAAACGATACTCGTTGCAAGATGTAACTTCTAGGCCTGGACCCAACACCGAAACACCTGAAACCTAAACCCACGCCCCTCCTCGCCACAGTCTGCGCAGACCAGGTATGAGCCAACACGGGTCTCATTGACGTGCGGGCACCTCTCATTGCTAATCACCTACCTAAGACTAGATCTAGATCTGGCATGCGTATATCATATATCATTTATCTGGGGGTTGAGACTTTAAAGGATATGCAGCAATGAGTTGTTGATTGCTATTCCAAGGCTTACTGTTTAGGCTGCGTGCTTTAGAGAGTAGGGACTAGGAGAGGGTAGTTGCTCATCGCTCACTTCATTCAGGGGTCATGGTAGGCTGACAGTCAGTACTTCGATCCAACAGTCAGCCCTCTTAGCTTCAGAGGCTACATGGGCTACACCGTGACTATGGGCCTTGCTCATACTCAAGGCAAGGACCGGTCAACCTGCCCTACTCATGACAAATATTAGCATCCTTGTCAAGGACCCCACAAAGGGAGCAAACTCCATGCTTGAGCTTCATTCGTGCAGCTTGAACTGACTTGCATTTCAGGGTCCGCAAAAGGACCTGAAAGCAGGTCTTCATTTTAGCTGCATTTAGCTGGTGAGGGTGCGAGATGTGGTCAGGGGAGGCCAGTACCTAATGTCTCACATAAATATCACTTTGCACTCCAAACGACCCCACAAGACTTGCTCGGAATTCAAGCCCTCGGCCCTAGGAAGCCTGAGCTCCTCACATTCATAAAACAAATCCTGAGTCCAAAGCCCAACATACGCAAGGGGGGCAGAGTTGACGGCTTATGTTTTGAGGATCTAAGGTCGCGCACATTTTGACGGGGCCCGCAGCGGCTTACCTCCTAAACTGAATGGCATCCCACATCTGAAAGCCTAAATCTCAGGTAAGCCTACACCCCGCACCCCAAACCAAAATCCAAAGTCCCCGAAACTTCCCTCTACAGCCTGAATCTTACATCCCCCAGGTCCTCTTTCAACAAAACTCTTCCCTGATCTTGGAACCGAGAATCTGATCATCAGAATCACTCCTAAACAACATCCCGAAGGCCTCACCTACGCATAGTGGCGGTTATACAAGGAGATCCTGGAGAAAACTTACATCTTAAATTGCGAGTGCTAAACCCCCAAAGCCATAGATCCTTCATCCCAGACGCTAACCGTCATTGATCCCTCGAAAGCACCACTCCGAACTTAGACCACACAAGGGTCCTGAGAATTTGGAATAGTCCTGCCTCCTGTCGTGCACTATCAACTCAAGAAGGATCATGAACAAGCGCCCGAGGAAAATGTCAATAGCTACCCTGCCCCAGACAAACAAAGGTCCTCATATATAGGTTGTCCCTTGTGGACTACTGTCCTAGTTTGAAGGACTGAATGGGTTTCTGCTTCGTAAACTCTTGCAAGATCCCTTCTTCGCTTCGTTGAGCTTCTCGCTTCTTCCGGGGCTTCGGCTCCACCACGGCGGGCACACCTTGGAGTGCTCGGACTTTTGGGCACATGAACCATTGTCTAAACTCCCAGTATCCCCCTTAGTAACCCCTATAGTAGTCCCCTAAAAAAGCCCCTATATACTCCCCTCTAAGGCGTTTAGACTATGGCTCACATGAGAACAAGGTTTTGAGGTTTGGGCTTGGAGGGCTTCGAGCTTACCATAAGTCTACACCTGTTCACATGCTGTGCTTCATGAGAACCCGCATTTGCTCCTGGTGCTAAGCACAAGCAGCCCGAAAGCCGTCGTGGGCACGTAACCCTAAACTGCCAAGACGTGAAAACCCGCGTGAGTGTGTATATGTATATATATATATATTTATACATTGCAACGAGCCTACATAAACCCTTTCAAGAACCCTTCAAGCATATCCGCAAATCCGCCTCGAGAGTTCTGCTCCCCCGCTGTTGGCTCCGGAAGGTTTGGGGTCTTTGCTGCGGAGCCTCGGGATTCTGCAAAACGAGGTTATGGAAATCTGTTATGCGGGGCATACAGTATACAAGAAATGTGGTTTCCAGGATGTTCTTGACCCTCCCAGAGGAAGATCCAACATACTTTTGGGGGTTCGAGTCAGGGCTTCAGGGAATCTGGGTCACCGGGTTGGCATTTGGTTCACAGATGAAAGGCCTCAGATTAAGTGTGTTTTGAGTTTGGGTGGTCAAGGCTGACGTGTAGATGGAGGGATGAAAGTCTCAGGTGGAGGCATCTCAGGGTAAACAAGACTGATGGACTGGGGAGTATGTGGCTTGCATGGGCATTACACTGGATCTACGCAAACAGTATGCAATTAGGGATTCGCTACATTGTGCAGCACTAGCGTCACCTATATGATCACTAGCAAATTCTACTACAGCTTCTCTGACCCGGTTCCAGCTTGAATGCTTTCCTAACTCATGCTGGAATGTAAGTTATACTTGGAGCCAGGAGAAACTCGGGCAACACAACCAATCTAAGGGAATGCTCGGATGTTTTTTGCGTCCTCTCCGTTTTTGACTGGAACCCTGAACCAACCCCTGCACGCATAATCACCCAAGCTTGAAATCCTGCTGTTCAAACCCTGATCAAGCTAAACTCTTTACAGGATCGTGCCAAGGGCCCCACGGATGGGGGCGAACCGACGTCGACCTGAAAAAGACGAGGAGGTGCTTCTCCAACCCACAATCCCCACATAATGCTGAAAAGCCTCAAATGGCACACAACAAGACAAGAAGTAGAATTCTTACAAGTCCCTAGGAGCCTCTGCCAAAAACAAAGGATGCACTGTTCATAATAAATCTTAAGGCCAAAATGACATTGTTCTGAGCTCCAGCCCCCAACCAAACCTGGACTCCTCGACTCCTCTCAACTCCCCTCGATTTCCTGTCATCTCCAGATTTCTATGTCATCCTCATGCACTCCTTATCACGATACCTACATGCGTCGCTTCATCGACACAAAAAGAGCTCTCAGAGCTTTCACAGCTCAGGGGCACAAATTGGTCAGACCCTTGTTTCGGAGGGACCTGGCCCCCATGTTAATGAGGTACGTGGCAGCAACCAGCAAACCTGAACCAGCTACCCCACTCATAGAAGGGCTTGGACAGCCACAACAGCGAGAGCAGCTGCGTCCCAGGCCCACAGGCGTTGGTGGCCCCTGCTCAGGTGCCAAGTTTTGAGGGCTTCCGACGCAAATTCAGTTGATTTTTTACCCTGGATTCGTTAAGCATGACCATCAAACTGGACCAACGTCAAAGCTTTTTCCACTATTCCTGCCCTGTTAACGGCAAGGCGGAAACGATCCAAAAAAGCAGGCTTGAAAAGTCTTATCATCCAACTTTCCAAGGCATCATACTGCTGCCAGCATGTTGCTTGGAGATGCTTGGCATCTGGGGTTTCAGGGCCGGCTTTGATGCTTTGGACATCTGTTGCATCTTGTTAATTGATGAATCCGCGGCGCAGAGGCTTCAGGCTTGAGTTAGAATTTCCCCTAATCAGAAAACAAATCGGGAGCCACCGCACCTTCAAAAAGGTGGAACGCCATTATCCAGGAGCTATGCACATCCCCAAAGATATTTCTTGGAGAAGGAGAGCATACTCCGCACGGTGGCTTTGTTTTCGGATTGTCTTCCGTAAGCAAAGTCAGAATGAGATGTTAACAAAAGTGCTCAGGAGCGGCTATGTTTTGCGCAGGAACGACTTCACAGACCATAAGAACTCCCAAAAGCAGCGCTCAACAGGAAGATTTCTGGCAGGAGCCTCAAGACCCTGTCACCAGCTAAGATCAGGATAAGTTTGAGGTGACTGACATTTCTATACAGCTACAGGCGCCATCTATCACCCACAGTTGGGGGGGTCCTGTTTTTATTTAGGTCACTAGAATGCTTATCATCGGGGCAGAAGCCAGGACACTCTTCTGAAATGCTCAAGTGAGAATTTCCTCACGTAGTGGTGTAGAAGGAACACATATATCTTTATGAAGAATCTTTATGAATGAGAAATGCAAAAGGCCTCCACAACCTCGGTCCCATAGGCCACTCCCAGCATCTGCAGACGGTGCTGAAGTTTTTTTCGGAACGGGAAAAGTTGAGGAAATCCGAGGTGGGCCCCGGATTGATGCAGTGCTTGTAGTCTTTCGAAGCCCTCCGCAGCAAAGCCTAAATTCGGAGGTGCCCAAGTTCTGCGATGTTGGAATAACTGCAGTGTCGTGTTGGCTTCTGGGCTGGTACCAGACACATCGTCCTAGCTCTACAACTTTGGCGGCCCCCGAACTGCGAGATGCGAAAATTTTACACCAAACGCTGCACGCACCGTGAACCTGAACACTACCCCTAACGCTTGTTGTCTATTAGTTTTATAAAGCCTACACCACGTTGAAGGGCTAGGCAGCAATTGAATTTTGGACAGTCGTTCAATGTCGGTTCCTGCCCTTCCTGCCCTGTGAGCACCCCAATGATCTAGATTTATTATAATGTACTAACCTGCAGAAGGGGACTCAGCTTGTTGAGCAACTTCAATGTTTGAGGACGGGACTTGGAAAGGCTTCGCATGGGACGAATCGCTTAGGGTGTAGTGAAGACATTGAGTCATAAGGTTGTACCTAGATTGTCCTTTCACTTGAGTGATCATGAAAGTCTAAGTCAAGCTGTATCAAGTGTAAAATGAAGGTACAGCTGTTTGACGGGCAGCCCGCACCATACGAACAGAGCCGGAAAAACGGAACTTCGTTTTTCAGGTTTCAGGCCCTCGGCGGCCGAACAGGTGTGCATGGACAAGGGCCGTCCACTGTGTAGGCTTTTTAGCTGCCGGTCGAACCCAGGAGAAGCCTTTGGACATACATCCCCGACCATTCAAACCGCAACTAGGTTATGATTGGCCACGTATCTAACAGCCTTCTCCTAAACACAACTGTTATAAGCCCAAGACTCATAAGTCGTAGCCGACAAGTTTGCAAATCCAGTTGGGCTAGGTCAGATATGTACATTACGTCAACCAATCAAGCCAAATACATCCCTAAAATGCAAAGACTTCTTTCGAACACTCAGCAATCTTCGTGAAATAGACAGAAGTATAAGACCAGGAAGATCCACAATGCATCATTCGGGACTTGATGCTTCGTTGTGAGTGATTCCTGCATGTTATAAACACTTGGGAGTTCGTCAAACCAACCTTTGTCTCATCTTGACTACCAAATCCTAAACCTGCGGATTCCGTCGCTTGTTTTTGCCTTCCTCTGCATGGCAACGCGTCTCGTGGTCTACCCATGGCAAGCAGTACCAAACGCACAAGTATTCAGAGGTGAGTGCAATAACAATGCCAGACCCAACGGACTAGCAATGTTCGGACAAGGCCTCACAAAGCGATCTGAATGATCAACTGCGTAACGCAACGTTTGTAGTGCAACTGGCCGCCTGTGCACTGCGAGTCTGCTGTCAAATTTATGCACACACGGTGTTCGCCCTAAGCGGGGGAAGAGCACAACCACATATGCTACTGAAGCAGCGTTATCATCAGCACCATGGGACGGCGGAGAGCGAAGTTCCAACAGCAACTGAACCAGCTGCCAGTGGCGACAACTAATCGCCTGCATCAAAGCTGTTCCGCCAGGCCAGGAAGCCGAAACATTATATCCATGTCGGCGGCTCCCACGAACAACTGCAAAGTGGCCAGCAGTAGCTGCAAGAAGTGCTCTGCACTTTCTGTTGTAAGTATGAAAGCTGTTTTGCTTTGGGGATAATGAAGCACAACCCATGTGTTGCCGAAGCACAAACATCCACATTGTTGTATGTGAATAGACAGGAGCTCACCGGCCCCGAAAGCCTGCACCAGCCACCAGCTGCACCTTGCCAACGTCCAGTTGAAAACCTTGACCCTGTACGCGAAGTCGAAACCCGATCTTCAGAATCATGCATACCCACGAAACCCACCTCTGGCAAGTCCCCTTCGTCTCTTGCCATGATGGAGTCCAAGTCCTTGCCGGCACCAGTGTCCAAAACCAAGTCCTTGCTGGCACCAGCGTCCAACACTATCTGCGAGATCCACGCGTGGCCACGGACAACAGCTTCCATGAGGGTGCTGCTACCTCGCCATCATGGCAATTCCGCAACTGTACCAGCTTGTACAGAGAACGCATCAGCACCACGTTGCCAGAACTGCATGTCATTCAGTTTGTCTGTACCGCAGCGCATCGGACTGGTATTGCAACGCCCATGGCACCAGAGCTTCCACGATGTCTGCCTTAAATGGCCGCTGTAGGATCTGAAGGTGGTGCTCAGTGGAAGCCTGCCGCTCACGAAGTCACCCCGCTCGTTCATGTAATCCAGAAGATGCGACAAGCAAGTGAAACTTCTTCGGGGGATGGGTGGGGTCATTCCCCCTTACAGTAATTAACTGCGTTCATGTAAACGGACAGCTTCGACCTGCTTGAGCCCCATGAAACCCACGCGCGCCTGACACCACAGTAGCAAGCCCTACGGTTTTAAAGCCAGTCAGATTGCCTTGTTTCCGAAGCCATACAAGTGGCCGTGGTTTTTGAGGTCCTTCACCTTCGTCCCACAGTCCCACTTACATATATCCATTTTCTGCTGCCTCAATGAGGTCTGTTCCTTCGCCCGCTATCTCCTCGTGGTCGGCCCCGAGCAGTAATGATCAGAGCAGGGTTCTCTTCAGCATCTTGCCGTTCTTGTCAGCACTAGCCGGCGATTCTGCTGCACTTCTTTTGACAGAGACAGCAACAGAAGGTGTATGTCAACGTGTGAGTTCAGCCTGGCGAAATATTCCAATCGATCACCAGTATGCAGAAACACTCGGCCAGAGAGCAACTCCGAAACAAAACGCACGGGCGCACAGAGAGGATAGCCGTACAGCCTGCGCAAACTCAGCTTCAAGCCACTCACAGCTCCTAGCTGCTTCACTCTGACGGCAGCCAGTTCTTCTCACAATAGCTTCCAAGCCTGAAGCATACCAGACAGAAGGAGGACAGCTGAAGAAGGGCACTTGAGCATGGAAGTCATCATCAATCACTAGTCGCATGCATAGCCTGCGATGACATGCACTGCCAAAAAGAAGCTGGGGTCTGCGTGTGGCGACGGTACGAGAATATCCTGAATACAGATGGACTACAGAATCGGACCTTGATTTTGGGTAAACCACTACTGCCAGTAATGGAAATCTTTAAATAATTTTGCTTAGTCCTACATGTAAATACCGCATGAAAGGATATTCGCTACTTTGGAAACTCACAGGCTGCGATGAGCGGCCCAGCGGGGGTGCAACCAAGAACCCCCACCCATCCGCCCCAAAGTGCAAGCAAGGGCAAGGGTGGACAATTAAGCTGTTGGCCATAAATCCCATTCCCAGGATGAAGCCTGAACCAGAGACCCTCAACCCTGAATCGCCATACACACACCACCAAACGTGGAGGCCTTCTGTGCGGCGGTTGCCTTTGGCTTGGCTCGGGCGCCTCGTTGCACATGTGGGAGTCAAGCTTTGGGAGGGGTTTGGGTTTGGCGGAAGGGTTTCGGTTTAGGATTTAGCTTGGCCTTTAGGCTTGGCGTTTCTGATGTCAATCCTGAAGCCCAACTAGATGCTAAATACTACGAAGCCAGGCCCCATGCTCTTCATTCTAGCCCTTCCTGTCTGCCTCGTCCTCCGCGGGCCCTTGGGGCCCTTGTCACGGAGGGTAGCAGCAGAGCGCCAACCACCTGAATTGCTCCAGGGGTCAAAGTAGGGGTGCTAGGGCCCGGGCTCAATGTCTAGGGCTCAGGGTTTAAAGACAAAGGTTTAGATGTGAAGCTGTTCGTATCTGTTCAGGTTGCGTTTATGTTGGGGATTTGCGGAAGGGTTTCCAGCACCTGGACTTGAAGCATTACGAGTTGTAAGAACAACATTTGAGGCGAAGAGTACTGAGATTGCCAGTGAGCTGATTATTACAAGGTAACGACATGAGAGGTTACTAGCCGTCTGCATCTCAGTTCTAAGGTCCAAAGTCTGGCGCCTAACATGAGCCGTTGATTTTGGGGGCCCCTGTTTCTGCGATGTAGACAAGACTCTGCATCGACTACTATGACTACATCTACTTCATACCCTCCGGGGCCTGCATCATCCTCAATACTCCGAAGCCGTACGCCTTAGTGCCTTAGTGCTCACAGGTGCAAGCTTGGAAAGTTGGCCATGCCTGATCGGCCGTGCTTGGTGCAAAATCCTACATCGCATCTCTATGTCCACAAAACCGCAGTTGCAATGTTAACAGAAGGTCATGCGAATGTTGCCGACCAACAGTACAACTAGTCTTGCTGGAGTCTGGGCTGCTCACTGTCAGAGTCCATGACTGAAGGTCTTGGGTTGTCATTCGTACTTGCACTACTATAACCATAAGGGCTAAGGGCTATTGAGCATGCGTCTTGCCCTGAGCATTGTGATGTTTCCTGCTGGAAGCAACGCACCGGTCAGCATCGTCTTCCTACCGCCAAGATCCACACGTCATAACTATCATGACGACCACTTCTATGCCGGGAGCGTGCCCACGGCTGGAACCTGCATATTGACACAAAACTGGTCATTTCCTTCCTGATGAGTCAGAAGTCCTTCCAGGATAAGGTGTCCTGACATGTGGCGAAGACCGGAGAAAAAGCTGGTAGGGCTGTGCACCGTGCATCAAGCCAACTACGACTTTTTTAAATCCGACTCCGAGCGGCTCTTATGAGGCGCTATGATGAAACCATATCATCTCATCATACAACACCTACCGTAATCGTCCTGGAAGAGGCCCCTTGAAGACCAGACATACCCACGAACCCTACAAAATCCTCCCACAGCACCAAACCAAGGACTCTGCTGACTTGCTGGCCGCCGGCTCTTCGTGCGCAGGCTCTGGTGGAGCCGCATCAACGCCTCCAAAAATCTACATGAAATCAGTGTAGAGCTCAGAGGTTTGAGGAGCTTGAGGGTTAGGCCACAAGGTCTGGGATTATAGACCTTAATATCTATAGTTATTTTTTTATGCATTTACACTTCCTATACAGTAAATGTAGCATTTCAAATCGATTTGGTATGACATGATCTCAAACCATACATGTCATTAATGAGTTCTTAGAATAGCAACTCATTCGATGTTCATGTGTATTTCGATCTATGAATGAGGCCTGCGGCTTCAGGTGCAAGGTTTTATGGTGGAGGTTTCGTTGAAACTGTCAATACTTGCAGTATCTCGGTGCCAAGTGTTACTAAAGCTGCCATAACTAGTAGCGTGAAGTGATGCTTCTCAAAATGATGGGTCAAATTTACAAAGCCTTGTAGAAACCTGGGTAATCACATTATTGATTATGATTGGTAGCATTTGACGAAACTGTCAGCTTGGCCATAAGCCATAAGCAACACCTTCGCTTGGCCGTTGCCAAGGCCTTGGTGCATTCTATGTTCTCTTCGCTGTCTGAGACCCGAACCTGTCAAGGGACAACAGCAATGGACAACTTCTGATCGAAGCCGGACACAGACTAGCCCGGCAGGAGAATGCCTTACTGCTGACAGTAATGCAGCGCTTTAGCAAGCCCTAAAAAGCTACAGTTACTTAATAATGATGTCTTCTGCTTACTTCTGCCACGCTCAATTGGTCCATTGCGGATAGTGGCAGCTACAAACTTAACCACTCGCGAGCCGGGGCCCCAGAGGATTGAATGAGTAAGGGACGCCTTTAGTAGCCCCTATAATTCATCCGCCCATTCTCTGCGCATTAAACACAGAGTACCAGTGGCGCAGCCTAAGCCCTGGTCGCCCTGGTCTCGCCTTGACTGACATCTGGACCGGCGGGTTCCTTGGCCGATAGAAGAAGCGTGCAATAAGGTAGACTCAGACCCCACTACAAGCAGGCTCCTCGAAATAAAGCTAGACATCACGGGGGCACAGTGGAGCTTCTGTGGGTTCAAAGCCGGGGTGCGTTACGGCGTTTGAAACTTGCAGAGATGAAGGATTGAACGAATCGAATTCACCCAAAAAAAGCAAGCGCCCTTGACTAACAAGTCGTGTGAGCCCCATACACAGACTGCTACCACCCCCCAAAACGAAACAACAAAACCTATAGACCCCTCATCAGGGCAGCCAGGCTGACTCAGGAGTCCCCTAACATCTCCACAAACGCCAAGTCCTAACCTGCCCAGCTCCCCGCTTCTGAATCGGAAATCCTGCGCATCCGATCCCAAACGCCAAATGTTCTGAACCCTTTTTTTCTAACAATCAATCCTATTACACATCACTGCATGCCTGAACTCCTAGACTTCCTGCAAAAACACTTTCCAACCTTCACCGATAAACCATGAAAAATATACTGACCCCCAGCCCAAGCCCATCCCTTCTCCCTGAAACCTCACACACCGTACCCTGCACCTTCACAAACCTGTCTACCCCCACACCCATAAACGCATAAGCCCTTTGCACGACCCCCCTGGGACCCGGCAGACATGCCCACAGATGGCTCCGGAGACGCCGGCTCATCTGATAAGTACGGGGGTTCTCAGTGATATGAAAGGGTTGTTCAAAAGCTTTATAGTTGAGATGCCTGAATTTAGGCAGTGATTGGCAGTGCTGGCTTTAAGGTCTGGGTCAGCAAAGAGATTGTATGCTGGCTTGTTCCTTATAAGGATGCAAGGAGCATGTGGGGCCAGAGTAGAACAAATGTGCACAAGGATTTGATTGGAAGTTCGAGGGCGGACTAGGTGAAAAGTGGGCCCATCATTTTCTGGTAGCATATACGACTTGCATGAAGATTGCTGAAGGTTGTAGGACATGGGCTCGCATAGTCGAAAGTTCCGCGTCTTCAAGAGAGGTTTGGACGTTGCCTTCTCGCCAGTGCTCTGCATGTTTCATGCTGGTAGGAGCATTGCACATGCACCGGACAAAAAATATCATGCCACTGTAACCTTGGCCACTGTGCCACATCGTGACGTGCACCCATGCACACACTATGAACACATTTTGAACCCACCATCCTGGTCTCGCTGGCGAATCTAATGTATCGACCAGTGGTGCAGGCCGTTCAGAGGTTAGGCGCGGAGTAGGCGAGCATTTCATTTGTATAACCAGCTCATCTGGATATTAACGCAAGGCTTTTTAGGGGGAAAAGCGATACCGGAGCAAATGAGAGCTGTGAGGATTAGGGGAGCATCTTCTGCAGGCGCTACCAGGGTGAAAAAAGGACTTCTTGCTTAAACCATTCTTGGCAGGATGCAAGGTTGAGGACTCAAGGCTAGGCCCTAGGATTCTAGCTTACTAAAAATGTTGTGGACGCAATGCTCCAAAACAGCAGCACAGCTGCCGACGGCTTACGCAAAAAGGGGTACTGTTGGGAATCCATTGGGTGATCACCCGTAGAATCAATGCAGCTTGTGACTCCCGCTTGACGGCTCAGACTAGAGCCCAGGGATGATGAAGGGATTTCTACAGCTCCCAAATGACAAGATCTTGAGATCTTTGTTTCGGGGCAGCCAAAGCAGCACCAAGAAGTTGTCCTCATGAGCTTTTCTGCGCAGGTTTGCTGCGTCAATCACTAGGCTTTAGGCCCCAAAGTGCCACCTATACCTTCTAGGAAATGCAGTTCTGCATACCATGTTGCTCCTCACCTTCCCGATGCAGCTCGTGCGTGATTTTCATGTTCTCCAACCCTGGAGCCCAACTCTAAACCTGAAATCCCCCAAACCAAAACCCTAGCTACTCCACCCAAGCCCTAACCCAAACACTAATTAAGTGCAAAGTCCAAAATCCTTGGGCTAAACCTGCAACCCTGCTCTTTGTCGCCTGCGCTCTCGGCTCTTTGGCAGCTCGCCGGATCCACGCCCCAGTCCCTAAGTCTAGCCTCAAGATTGTAATAGTGTGTGGTTTGGGGTCCAGGGTTCAAGTGGACGCGAGACTATTGTATTGAAGCTTTAGAGCTTAGGCTCTAGGGCTGTTTGTTGGAGTTCTCCAAGACTCTGCAGTACAAAGATCATTTTCGCCCTGATACCCATGCCCAGCTTGCCAAACCGTCCCTGGCACGGCCCACCAAAGCCCGAAAAGAATGCAGGGCCTGAAATGCCAAATTTGAAGTATCACCCAAATGGCTTCATGCCCCAAAACTGCCCTAACTTTCAGGACCCCACCTATAAGAATGCCTCTCTGCCTGAAAGATTATGCAGAAAAGAAATCCTGAAAATGAGATGTGCCCTTGCACCCCAAACCTCTGTCTAAGCCTCGTCCTGAGCCTGCGCCCTGCCCAAACTCTGAACCCTCAAGCCTACACTCTACACTTGTTACCATCACATATCGGCTGATTGGAATTCTGTACTCGAAGCTCTTCCCAAATTTGAGGTTCACAGGTAGCGCTAGGCGAAAGTACCCTCACTGAGGTTATGGACATGCTAGTCCTGCTTATCACTGCTTAGAACATTACAGCTATGCATGTTCAAGAGTCCACAAAACAAGGGTAAGGTAGAAGCCTTTACAGATTGCGGAAGTGGTGATGATGAGGTAGCTGCCTTGCGGGAGACGCTCCTGCTCTAAAAGGGTCCTGGCAACTGCCAAGCAATGCCCATTTCATGTTGGAGTTTGGCCGAATACATGTTCTGAAACGTGGAGACCAAGATAGAGGCCCACATGATGGTAAAGCAACCGCATGACTTATAACTCAACCAAAGATTGAATGACTGTATGGACTGATACAGCTAAAGGTACCTTGGAGTAACTGGAAAGTCTGGGTTGCCGGGCATCCACCTTCGTTGCTATAGCCTGCATTGGACTGGGCGAGCTGCTCAGAGCTGATGGAGCTGTAGGACTTTCAGGTTAGGGTGAGCTTTGAAGCATGCTGTTTGAGAGTTGGCGACTGGAAAGTTCAAACAGCACGAAGCTCCAACATTGCTGAGCTTTCAGTTTTCTCTCGCAAAAAGTCTTGGCTGCCAAGTACCTGGGTTTCTACTACCTTGTTTGATCAAAGCTACGTGAAAAGATGGGTAGATTGTGATTACATGATTATAGGGGAACCGACAGGGTTCAGGATTTCAGCATAGATTATCAAGGGCCTGTTTTTCGAGATGCGTGAGGAAATACCCGGGCATTTGAGGGGATGCCGCACTCATTGTTTTTTACCTCTCATAGAATATGACAATGTTTATATACGGATAAAACCCGAACGCTGTGGAGATTTTAAAGTTAGTTGTCAGAATTTTCAGTCTGAGGCTGTAAACCGTCCTCAGGTCATTGAGGATACCTTGTTCTATGAAGTCGCCTTATCGGTAAGCAGGGCTTAGTGAAGGGTGGACATAACCCCAGTACACATAATGAACCATACCATGAAATCGAACATTGCCTCGAAGCTCCAGTCACCTTTCTTTCGAGAGGTGTTGGCCTCCGCAAATGCCGTGGCCTGCTTCAGGTGCAAACGCTGGTATAGGGTTGTATACGGGCCATTTAGGATTATTAAGAGGATTATGATGGAAACGGACAGGGAAACCACTACAGTATAATAGCATGGCCCAAGATGCGGGAGAGATTTGGTCCTTTCGGAGATCCTTATTTTCTGATAATGCCTAAGATTGCTACACATCCTTGCACCAGCTCTACTTATGAGGCCTCAGGTCTAAGAAAACAATGTCGGATTTTTAGCTTCAACAATTGGACAGGACCTTGGCTGTAAGAGTTCAGAATGGTTAGGATGCCTCTCACCTCGAAACTTGAAAGAAAAGCTTGCGTTCGGTTAACTGTTTGCACACCAACAGCATGTTCTGTGAGGGACTAATCCGTAGAGTGTTGGAGCAAGTCTGCGCGAAAGAATGACAAAGCGATGGTTTTGCTTGAGCAACAAAGACATGATGGATCTTAAAAGCATTGCCAAAGAAACTCCAAAGCGTGAAACGTTCAGCGGGGTTTTTTCCGGAGGAAAATTCATATAAAATACTTTTGGGAAGGCAAAAGCCATCCACAGAAGCCCAGTAAGTCAATTAAGAAGTTTGGGTCCAACAGTCACCTTTCTGATATCTCAGAGAGGATGCTCCCTTCATGCACACAAACCTGGAGCCCTGAACTCTAAAATCCTGCGCCCCAACATCTGGGGCCTCTGGAATGCTGAGCTCTGACAGAATGTCAGACCGAGCTCTCATGAGCGGGTCATCCTGAAAGGATGTTTGAATTTAGAGTTTAGAGGGTTTTAGGCTTAGGGCCTAGAACTCAGCGCTGAAGGTTCAGGCCTCAGAGTCTGTGATGTTAGGATTAAGGGGTTGACTGCAGCGAGAGCTTGAGGAGAAAACGCCGTAGATGTGTCATAGAGGGATTTGGCAGATATTTTTGTATTTCTCAGGGATTCTGCAGGGAGCTGAAGGATCCTGCCGATGTCTGCAAATGATAGATATATCTATCAGTCTGAAAGTTTCGCGATTCTCGGGCATTTGCAGGAGGATAAGGCTGAGTAAGTGATGTCGAAGCTTCTGAAGGGATCGTACGAGACTTCGTGGGCAAAGGTTTGCCAGAGCGCATGTTCACAAATACTTCCTAGGTGCTAGGTTATATTGGCCACAACGGTGGTACTTTATCGAACATAGCCCAACAATACTGGATGCAGAAAGAGTTCTGGCATTGATGGTGGTAGAGTACGGTGGCGGTAGCGGTGGCTGACAACTGACGCATCACTCACGCGTGTTCATAAGGACCTGAAGCGGCGCGCAGATGAATTACAAACGCTTTCCCAACCATCAACCACCTGGGGCCTAGCGTTGAATTTCCCATTGTAAGACACATGTAGCATCTTTGATTGAGAGGTGAAGGACCCACGATGTTTTTCAGTCTTTGGCTTTTCACACTTTGTCCTGCGCGCAAATACATCGGCACCTTGCGACCTTGGGCCCTCAGCATACTGCTAAGGCACTGATACTTTACGGCCCCTATTTAGTCACGGTGCGCATCAGTCAGGTTGCCAATGTAAAGGTTCTTAAAAAACAGAACTTGGCAACCCACGCTTGTGGCACTTGTGAGAAGTTCGAGGCCTCTCCACATCCCTTCAGAACATCAACCCTGCAGGACTTCGCTAAGCTCGAAGCCGTAAAGGAAACCTTGGAGCACGGGCCCTATCATCCAATAACGAGAAGAAACTACGTGCTGAAAGACAGACTGCAATAGTAATAGCTTTCACAATCCCATGCACCCACGACCAACCACCCAACCACCAAGATAACTTTGCCCCACAATCCTTCAAGCTACCTGACGAGGCACGCTGAAACAGAGAGCACTTGAACTGCTACACCCTACACTCCAAAACCGTGCACCCAAAAGCCTACGTAAACCCTAAAGCATGCATCCGAGACTCCAATCCAACCGACGTCCTCGTCCCCAGAGCCCAACAGCCCAACAGAGGCTGTGGCTCTACCCTCAAAACCAAGGTCCACGCTGTCCGTGTGGAAGTCGACAGGAAGCGCTTTGCCGCCCGGAGAGCCTTCAAGGTTTAGGGCATATGGGGGAAGGATTCAGGGATTATGTAGGGTTAGCTTGGGGTATAAAGCTACTTCGGATTGTTGGTTTAGCTTGGGAGGTAGCAGCTGAGGTGCGCGAGCTGAGGCTTGTAGCGGCAGGCTGATTTCAGGGGTTTAGGGATGAGATGGTTGAGGTTTTCTTGAAGGCTTATCAACATCGCAGGTGCCTCAAGGTAGATTGTTTTGTGAGGCATGGTCACCCTACATGATCCGTGTCTGCGAAAAGCCTTTAGCCGGCAATTCTCCATCATGTCGCTCTGCGGCTTCCATCGAAATTTGCCAGTCTAGGATCTAAAGCCCACTTCATGGCGCAGCTTGCCAAACCTTGAAGGTCTCGGATGAGACCATGCGACGGCAAACGGACAGTTTCATGAGAAATTCGTTTTGTTGTAGCCTACGCCCTGAATCACCCTAAGCCAATACCGCCCTCCCAAAAAGATCCAGGCCCTCTCCTTTCTCCCTGAACTCTTTTACAAGCCTTGAAAACTGAATGGTGTGTATGCAGGCATTACATGGCTCTCTTAAAGACACAAGAACCCTGTTCAGAATATCGCATAGGTTGTCAGTGTTATCAGTCTTCCTATGATTACACATTTATTGGTACATTCATTGGGATGATCGCGACTAATTCTACAGATATTAGCATGGCAGCTAAGCAGAAGGCAAAGGGTTGGAACTTTATGCCTGGGGATTTTGCGAGCAGCCTCCGGAAGCCGATAGCAGTGGGCTCTACCAGGGGCTCGCAAAATCTATTCTGCTTCATGCTGCCCATCAATTGGTAGATTGTCTTGAACGTGAAGCTTGAAGGCTTGTTCAGAACATCTTGAGCTGCAAGTCCTGCACTCTAAACTTTGAACTTCACTGTATACTTCGCTCCTTTGTGTACGAATCTGCAACGGCATGACAGCCCCAAAACCCAATCCACAACCTCCAACTCTGAATTTTTTTGAGAGCCAGCAAAACCACTGCATTGCCACTCCATACTGCAGAGCCACACCCTGCAGTACAAGGAGCAAATGAACGGCGATGCTCCCCAAATGCGGCATTCACGTTGCTAAAGGGCGTGCCCGCTTACAGCAGGCCCCCAGAAAATTAGCAAAAGACTTACGCAACAAGGCTCCCATCGTCCTGATGGCTCTGGGGATTGATTTAAGGGGATGGTCTGGAGTCCTCGATATTTATAAGGAGGATCAGGTGGCAATGCTCTGAAACTCTTTAAGCGGTTGCCGAAACAAACTCAAGGCATTCTCTCAGCAACAGTGAGCGCAACATCACGCTCAATCTGAAACCCACGAAAACTA
>CAJNIZ010044879.1:0-10139 GCA_905231905.1 Symbiodinium pilosum
CCCTAAACCCTTAGGGTTTAGGGGCATCCTGGAGGAGGCCGGAAGATTATTGGCCCAGAATGTTGGAGAGCTGCCCGAAGCCAAGCGGCGGCGGTGGCCTGGCCTTCATGGGTTATCTCAGGGATATGTATGAGTTGAGGGTTTAGAGGTTTAGGGGTTTGGGCTTTTAGGGTTTACGGGTTTAGGGTTTAGGAGTTTGGGCGTTAGGGTTTAAGAGGTTTAGGGCTTTAGGGTTCAGGGTTTGGGGTATGGCAGTGGAAACTACCATATTATTCAGGGCTTAAGGTTTCGGGCTATATAGGGGTTCCATACGGATTACATGGGGGTCTTGCGCTAATAATGGAGACTCAAACGGAGCAGGAACTGGAAAATCACATGGAAACGTCTTGTAGGGTTGAGCTTATAATGATGCTCTGGTGCAGGAATTGGGGTTGCAGTGTTAGGTTCTGGAGTAATCTCCCCCCCCTTATATTGCATATTCCAATATACTATAACATACCACCGTGAGGAGTATCTAATATTCAGGGGGGTTGGGCGGTTCAATATTGGGGGGAGGGGATTATTCTTTCACGACGCAGATCTGAACTCATCTGTTTCTGTGTGCTCCGACATGATGCGCAGACCTTGACTTTTTCTTCTTAATACCATTTGTAGTATACTTCATTATACTATTTTATGGTATTTTCTAGTATAACATATTTTATTATAGTATATTAGGCCCATACCTTTTGTGATGCAGTTTGACTTGAACAGATGGGAGGGTAGTTTTAGTTGAGCATTTCACCCGAGCTTCTGATTTCAGAGGGACCCGTAAGTGCGGCTCTAAATCAGCGAGAAAGAATGTTCAAGACGTATCCTTAACCCTACATCCAAGGCCCTAATCCCTGAATCCTAAACCCAAGCTTAATCCCTGAACCCAAATTGTGAGTTTCATGAAGCCCCGGATGCAGCCTTAAACCCTAAACCCTAAGCCCCAAACCCTAAACCCCAAACCCGAAAACCCTAACTGCTGGTATAAACGGAGTGCATGAATAAAAGAACTAAATCCTTAGACCTTAAGCCTTAAGCTACGAAGGCTCCTTGCTGTCACCTCCTCGCCCAGACTGGCGCCTGCATCTCCTGCACCTAGCGCCTACAGTGATGCCGCAGCCTGAAGCAATGGGTAGGGGTGGGGTTGTGCAGGGATTTTCCAGGGTTATGTAGGGATAATGTAGGGCTATGCAGGGATGATATAGGGTTTTATGGGACTCTAAATGAGCTATTGTAACCCATACATATCACCTGCACTCTCTAATGGTCCGTGTCTTGAGAAACCTTGAGATGGGGACGCACGTGAATTGGGGCATAGGCCTGAGGGCCTCTTAAGCAAGGATCTGATCGTTTTGCCATACCCCAATATATACCCCATTATATTATAGTAGTTTCCATTTTCTTTTCCATTATCCCTATATTGGGGTTATAATATTTCCCAGTATCCTCTGCATCTTCATTTTTCGATGTGGCACTTCAGAGCTGTGCAGAAGAATGCTGCCTGCGCACAGTATGCTATACTTATAGTAGTTTCCATTTTCTTTTCCATTATCCCAATATAACCCCTATGTAGCCTATGTACTATAGTAGTTTCCATTTTATTTCGCTATCCTCAGGAAATCGTGGAGTGGTGGACTCCCGGGCAAGTGCACGCGGACTCCCCGATCCGGCTAGCTGTGCATGAGATGCAGACGCTGCTCAGCTGGAATCCACTAGTCACAGATGTAAACGCTGGAGCTATGCCTTGAGATGTTTACCAGGCTAGCATGCCTGGCCATTCTACTGAAATGCAGGCTTCACCTGACTGTATGCACTGATCCTCCATGCATGTTGCAGGTACCTAGCTGAATGGCAGGCGTCTACTAAAGACGTATTCTGGCAGCGGAAGTCCAACAAAGCCGTGCTCTCCATTCTGCTTTGCCGCAGTGGCTCTGCTCACATGAGCCATAGGGGGTTATATAGGAGAGTATAATTATAGGGGTTATTAAGGGGGATAAAAGGAGTTTAGATTCTGGCTCATATAGAAAGGTGATACAGTCTGTGCCGTAGGCAGTTCTTTAGACTCGAGCCATAGGAGTTGCTCTCATCAGTACAAGGACATACCTGAAAATTATATTTGGCCCTAAACCCTAAACCCTGCTTTCAATCCGGCCCAGGGTTTCCTAGGTGGGCAGTCTTTGCTGCTGGGGGCCTGTGTGGTTATGAGCTCATTAGTTGCGAGGGGCTTGGTTGTTAGAGTCACAGCCCAACACGGGTCCTTATTCTGAACTTTTTCTGGATATACCCCAATGATATGGAACATGAAATGGAAACTGGGATTATATAGGGATTACTAGAGTACTGGGTTGCTGTTGAGGATCTTAAAGTAAGTTACCATAATGTGTATCCATAGTAATTAGTATGGTTTCCCCAAGATAGTAGCATAAATTAGGTTCCTCAACAGCAACCCAAGAAATCCCAAACATATGATCCTTGCCAGCAAGACTCTAAATTCAATTTCGATGCTTGTGCTTGAGGTGACAATGGCGACTGGGTCACGTACCATGGGATGAACACAGAGGTGGGACTTCCGACAGTGACAGGCAAGCATGGTCCCTAGTAAGTGCAAGGTGACAGTAGAAGGTTTGCCGAAAGCTTGGCTTCGTAACTTGCTCACGTTAGAGATTTGGTAGTTTTCCAAAAGTGGGGGACCCCAATATAGAGCTCCAAATATTATAGTCCTTAATATTGGGGCCTCCAAAAAGGTACCCCTGAATTTGGGAAACCCCCATTTTTGTGCCGGGAAGATGCTGGCTTCGGGGTGTCTGCGAAAAAAAACCATCGGCGAGGTCAGCCTTCCCTCTGGATCTGTCTGCGCCGAGCGGGCTGCCATAGTTCGAAACTGGACGGCAAGTGGCTCGTGGTGCGAAGATGTTCGTACTGCTTTGCAAGCAAGTTTGAGCTTCAAGTTGCTATTTTATTGAGTGCTGAAGATGTTCATGCTTCAATGCAAAAAGGAGCTGCCAGTGACTTTCGGCACGTAACTTCAGCTGCAAAAAGGTTTCAGGGTTTAGGGAGAGGACAAGAACATACCAGTTACTACACTATAATCTAATCCAATGTAGTACTTTCCATTCTCTTTTCCATTATCCCTACATAACCCCACTATATACCCTATTCAAGGTATTCGCTATAATTCCTATATATTATATTCAATGGAACACCGAATGGACAAGAACATGGAAGATGAAATGGCAACTAGGGAAGATGACTGGAGTATTCCTTACACTACCTCTGGTTAGCTGGGTGGTTAGCTGGGAACGAAGGAATGCAACAGAAAATCATGGGTCACATAGGGACTACTATAAGGATCCATTCCTTCATTCCTAGCTAACCAAAGGCCAGTACAAGCGTATAAGCACTGCTGAACCCTAAACCCTAAACCCTAAACCCTAAACCCTAAACACCATTACTATAAAGGTGTAGCGAGCATGGGGTCGGTCTGCCGCTGACATTTTCCTCGTTCCCTACTTCTCCGAACACCCTGTTGTCTTGACTTACGGTTTAGGCTTTAGCTTTTAGAAGGATTCCGAAGATAGAGTAGAAAGTTAAGTTATGACGATGGCACCCAGTGTGAGTAACAGTAGCAAGTATGATGTCTAAGCCAGTTACAAGAGAAAAGTTACCGCGCAGGAACCTTACATAAGCCTTATACACGCCTTATATAGCTCCCAATGGTCCCTCTATACCCCTTATATGAACTCCCCCATTGGAAGCTCCCCTCCATAGTTGCTGCTAATCATGCCTTCGATGAATGAAATGCACATTCCTGGGCTTGGGCTCTAGCAGGCCGAGTATATGGTGCCGGTAAAGTTGCTGTTGGTCTCATTATAACCCTAAACCCTAAATAGTAGCTTCCATTTTCTTTTCCATTATCCCTATATAATCCCTATATTCCCCCTAGATTACTATATATGGGTCTACATGAAGGGTTTCGGGGGCAAAGAGGGATGTGGTTATTCTGAGCAGGTGCCAAAGTGGAAGTCTTTGTATACCTGTACAACAGTCATGTAGACCCATATAGTAATCTAGGGGGAATATAGGGATTATATAGGGATAATGGAAAAGAAAATGGAAGCTACTACTTAGGGTTTAGGGCTATAATAATATTATTAACACATCCCCTCCTTTTAAGGGCCGTAATATTAGGATCCCCATTATAATCCCGTAAAGGGGAGGGGGCTTATTGATTAGGGGTCTACATTAGGAATTTCCCCTTTTCGATGTAACCTCGGCCCGTATCGTTGGTGCGGCCTTGAGACAATGGCATGATAGAGCCACGCATCATCCTATTATTTACAGGGTTTAGGGTTTAGGGTTATCTACCCTCCCCAAAACTGACAAGGAACCTAAAACAGGTTAGTTTGGAGGACAGTACTGGGCCTCTCATGAATCCGCTTGGCCCTCATATACGCAATGATAATATAGTAGTTTCCATTTCCTTTTCCAGTATCCCAATAGAAACCTCATATAGTAGCTTCTCTTTTCTTTTCCATCAATCCCTATATAACCCCAATATGCCCTAAACCCTATATAAGCCCCACATATAATAGTTTCCAAATTTCTTTTCCGAGGCCAAAGACATTGTTCTGATTGCCACCCTGGACCCCTCTGAGACTTGCTCGCGGCATGTTGCAAGCTGTCCATGGATACATAGGGGGTATACAGGGGATATATAGGGGTTATAGGCGTTATAGCGGTTCTATAAAGTCATTAAGGGTTATATAAGGGCTATATGGGGTTATATAAGGGTTTTATAGGGGTTATGTAGGTTATATAGGGGTTATAGGGCGTATCTAAGGGTTTTAGTTCTCCATCAGGGTTTGAATTCTCCGAATAGAAGGACCTGTGGCAGTAGTAACGCAGTAGTAGTACTGATAATTATGCAAAAATGGAGGTAATTGCACACATCTGGCAGAACCAAGATCGAAGTTGTGACAGCGACAGAGATTCGGAAGATTGAGATAAGGTGTCAGCTTTCATTCCCTGCAGAATTTGTTGCATGTAAAGTTCCAGCATGACTGTGCCGTGATCCTAGCAGAGAAGGCTTTCGGTTGTAGGGCCTGGTGCGGATAATTGTTGGGAATCATTTTGCACGTTCAGGAGTTTTCTAGAAAATATCATTCCTAAAGTGGCCTCTGATTAGAGATTGCCCGAGGGGCATTCGGACACAACATCCGTAGGAGAGATTCTACGGCTCTAGACCGCATGCAAATGAATATGCAATTCCAGCAGCAGTGCCTTGGGCCCTGGGCCCCTTGCATTGCCTTGGGCCCTGGGCCCCTTGCATAGCCATAGGGATGGACAGGAAAATGGATACTAATATTTTGTATATTGGGGCTATATAGAGGATAATGGAAAAGAACAATTCAAACGACTATAGTGAGTTACGCAGATACCTGCCAATTACACTGTCCGTTTTTGAAGAATGTATATTGCTGAGACTTATGAACATTGACCTTGACTCACAAGTTGAAAAAGGTCTCCTTGGCGTGTTTTAGAATTTGCAGTGATTCCGGATCCCCATTTGCGTGATTCTTTCAGTGCAGCTTCACCCCCCACAAAGCCTGCTACACAACATGAGAAGGACTCAGGGGCAAACGAAGGGGGGCAGCGCAAAGGTAGACCACCCCATGAGCCTTTGACAAGGTTCGTCTAAGGCCCCCCGGGCCTTCGTCAACCCCCCTTTTCCTGCGTGAAGGTTCGTCAAGCAGAGTTCTGCCTGCTTGACAAGATTCGTGAAGGGTGAGGTAGACCACCAATGAACCTTTGACAATGTTCGTCCAGGGCCTCGCTCCTTCGTCAAACCCCTCTTTTCCTTCGTTAAGGTTTGCCAAGGGTTCTGCGTGCTTGACAAGGTTCGTCAAGGGTGCTCTGGGGGTCCGCCCATCGGAGGGTCCCCTCAGTCTACCCCCCAAGGACACTTTATTCGCTTACCTGGCGTACCTCTTTCTCTAAATACCCGCAACTTGAAACTACAAGCCCAAGGACAAGCTGAATCCGCTGTGGCCCTGCGAGGTGCAAAGATGTCATCAGTTAAATAGGGTTTAATAGGGTTTTCTAGGGCTTATATAGGGATTATCTAGGGGTTATATATAAGGGTTGTCAGTACGGAATAGATCAAGGGTTCTCCCCCCAGGCTTCCCCTTGATTGAGCTTATTTAGGACTAGGGGCTTATTTCAGGTTGAAGAAGCGGGAAGCTAGGAGGGGGGGGGTAGCATAGGGGGGTTGTAGTAGGGGAGCACCAGATGTTGGGATTTTCATATCTGGGGGCCTATACAGACCATAATGTAGTGAACTATAGAATCTATGACAGGGACTTTGTTGATATTTTTTGGGTAGTCTGATATGGACTCAAGAAGGGACCCAAATCTTTGGAAACTGCCTTGGTCTTCCTCTTTGTTTGTTTCCTTCTGTCCTTCTCCTTGAGCCCCTCAGGTGAAGGGACGGGTGTCAACATAATGGGTGTTCGGGTAGCAGCTCGACGCCTACAACTTAGCACTGAGGGTTCTAGAGGCCCACCGATCTTGACAATGCCACATAGGATTTGGATGTGGGATGCAGGTGTGCCAGAGCTGGCTTAGCAAGCTGCGGCAAGAGCACCTTGGCCAAGTTCGCCAGCATGTTTACCGTGCGTGCTATCGTTGTGAGACTTGTTGCTGACTTGCTTCTGACCTGTGTTTTTGTGCTGCGGCCAGCTTTGCCTTGGCGCAATTGCTTCTACTATGACAGCTTGTCTTCTTTGTATTCCTGGCGCGAATGCCACAAGGTCTTGCCTGCCGGAAATCGGGACACCGCGTTATCCGCAATACTAACGTGGAGACCTAAAGAACTTAGAAGATAACCCTCTTGAGCATGATATGCCCGAAAACCTGTTTCGATTTATTTGGGTCCCTCAGTTGAGTTGGCTTGGGGCACACTATGGGCGAGCTTGTGTGCAACTTCTCGCTAGATTGGCCCAGTACCAGTCACGATAGGAAAACAGGGTTTAGAGTTTAGGGAAAGCCTGATCTACAAACATGGCAGCGTTGATATCCACACCCATCACAGTAATTATGGGCTATATCCATATGGATGTCTTTCTAATGATAAAAGAGGCGTCTAGTAATGGTCATGAAACCAGTTCTTCTTAATGGAGCGCCAAGCTTTACCAGCCAAGCCCTGGGAAAATCCTCCTCATCCGCACAATTCTCCTCCCGTATGGTGAACCCAAACCCTGATGCCTCAAGCCTGAATCCTCAACCATTTGCCCTATATAATCCCTATATAACCCCTAGACTAGACAATCCCTATATAGTCCCTATAAAATCCCTATATAATATTAAGCCCTGAAGCCCAAACCTGGATTGTACTCCCTATTGAGAGCAAACCCAAGAGACACTTCCAACAAGTACCGACAACGTAGCCTGTACAAAATCCCCGTCGTCGCCTCATGTACATGTCAGAAACCCTATCCAGGAAGCTCAAAAGAGATTCCCACGGAGCTTCACGCTCCTGAACCAAGGAACACACCTTAAATCAAATTGGGAATCCCCATGTGATTCACAGGTATATGGGTGGTTGTCAAAATTATGGCCCCTTTTTGGATCCCTATTATAATACGGCACCTAGTATTTGGGGTACCCAAATCAAAAAGGGACCATTATTTTGACAACCACCCATATGTATACATACCTGTATCTCTCTAAGCCCGATATAAATCCCTAGGACACCTTAATCAAGGCACATTGTGCTCTTTGAGTTCATGGCTACCCTAAACCCTAAACCCTAAACCCTAATCCCCTAAACCCTAAACCCTAAACCCCGAAACCACGAAACCCCGAAACCCCTGAACCCCTAAACTCCGGAACCCCTAAACCCCTAAACCCCTAAACCCCTTAACCCCCTAAACTCCTAAACCCCATAAACTCTAGCAAGGAATCCTGACATGATGGTGCTGGCCTTCGCTTCACTGGAATGCCATCGCTTCGCAATCCGCGCCTTGGCAGATTGGGGGTTTTGGGGGGGGGGGTTTGTGGGGTTTAGGGTTTAGGGTTTAGGGTAGGGGTTATATAGGGATTTTATAGGGTTTTCTAGTGTTTTAAAGAGATTATATAGGGATTACATAGGGATTATAGTTATATAGGGATTATGTAGGGATTATAGGGTATATATTGAGGGTGTATGGACTAGAACAAGGAAACTGCTACAGTATATTGGGGTGATATAGGGATAATGGCAAAGAACATGGAAACTACTGTTTAGGGTTTAGGGTTTAGGGATTGGTGTTTAGTGATTGGGGTTTAGGGTTTAGGGTTTAGGGGTTATATAGGCCTTATATAAGGATTATAGGGTATATATATATATATATATTTGGGGTTTTTGGACTAGAACACGGAAACTACTACAGTATATTGGGGTTATATAGGGACAATGGCAAGGAATATGGAAACTACTATTTAGGGTTTAGGGTTTAGTGTTTTCGGTTTAGGGTTTAGGGATTGGTGTTTAGTGAGTGGGGTTTCGGATTTAAGGGGTTTGGCCTTTAGGGATTGGTTTGTTCGGGGATTGGAGTGTAGGGATCGGTTTCGCCGTCTGCCGAAGCTTGCTGAGTTTGCAAGTTGCGCAAGAGAGGCAATGATTCAGGAGAGCAATATGCGGGAATCAGCGTTGATTCCTTATACGCATATGCTTATTGTCCGGATTTGTGATGGTGCCCTTTCTTGGCTTAGTGGTATATCATCTCAAAACAGAACTTGTACTGCGTGCATATTGCTGGAACTCCGAACCGTACTATTCTGATGATGGCCGATTCTTGCAATGGCAATAAACACCACCACCACCACCGCCGCCGCCGCCACCACCATCGCCTCCACCAACGTCGCCGTCGCCATCACCGCCGCAGCCGCCTACACCGCCACACCGCCCCCCCCCAGCCGCCACTGCCACCGGCGCGGCCACTGCCGCCGCCGTCATCACCACCACCCTGCTGTGGCAGCTGCTGCTACAAGCGCCTAACATGATCATGAGCGTTTGTGATGGTAGTGCTCTTTAAGAACACCAAGAGCATGCTAACCGTCAATGCTAGCAACCTGAAAAAGTGCTAAACGCAAAAGCAGCGAGCAGCCCGAACCCTCGCATCCTAAGCCATGGACCCCCAAAATCCCAAATCCCCAATCTCTACCCAAATCTCCCTATCCCTTAAAATCGCGCAAAATCCCTAAATGTCTGAACCCTGAGCTCTATGAACTCCGCATCGCGGACTAACGAGAGTCAGTGTCGTTCCAGGGTGATACAGCCAAACTCATGTTGGCACGTGGAATGAAGAATAACATACAAGAACTAGTAGCGGGCAGATAACTGTGCAGCAATATGTGTCATCGGCACTAGACCATCCAGGTTGGCACGTTATGAGGCGGTGCATGCCCCAGGGCGGCCAAGACAACGCATAATTTCTGATCACTGTCGTGGAATTTCTTGTGCCACCCTATGGTGGCCTTCCCTTTCCATTCCTCCATTCCCTGCCCTAAACCTTGCTGAACAAATCCTCTATAAACCCTGGCGTCCATATCAGTTTCCCTTTCCTTGGCGTTTTTTATAGAGGCAATATAGTTCCCCTTGAGTAGGTAGAATATGGCTTCGGGTAGATTATAATAAGATCCCCATATACCCCATATTCCATCTACTTAAGGGGTATTATACCCTAAACCCTAAATAGTAGTTTCCATTTTCTTTGCCATTATCCCAATATACCCCCAATATAATCCTGATGTTCTACTTTAGGGGTTTAGGGCTTGGGATATAAACCCTAAACCCAAAAAGAAACCCGTAAGCTGGCACACTCAGGCGTGGGCGGTGAGCTTGTGGAGCCGCCGAGGCAGCCTCAGGCAACGCCCTCGCCCAACGAGGTGGGCGTAGGGTACCCTTAAAGGGGGATATATAGGGGCATATAGGGGCATCTAGGTATATGTACAGATATATATATATATGAATAGATAATGTTCACTTCGCATTAATAAATCCACCCCCCCCCCCGATTGATCTATCTCCGTCCTGGAGACCCCCGGAATAATAATGCTAGAAATGTACG
>CAJNIZ010044879.1:19774-33395 GCA_905231905.1 Symbiodinium pilosum
GATGCTCATCATGCTGGCCTGTTTGCGGGGCATTGGGCAAAGAGCCATCCAGCTGATGCTCATGATGCTGGCCTGTTTGGGGGCGTTGGGCAACCGGCAGTCCTAAGGACCGCTCTTTTTGACAACTGGAAGAAAGCGCATGTGGTCTAGCGCAACCCATCCGCCATAGGATGAAGCTTTCTCAATCCAAACTCCATGGTCATGTGGCCCAAGCGCCTTTCTGCTTTCTGCAAGCGCCTTTCTGCTGGGGATGTTTCCTCCTCCTCCAGGTCCACAGACTTAGCCCAAATTCTATCAAGATGTAGAGAGATTTTCTTTTGGCACGTAGCAAAGGGAAACATCTTATTCCATCCCTCAGTATCCCGCAGCAACCCCTTGGCAATTCCTGGCGCATTCCTTTTTGAGCCTCAGCTCCCGTTCGTACATTACAAAGTCCCTCCTGACATATATTTCAAGCTCGTTGCAGGTCATCACGGGCTCAGTGGACAAGGTCACAGACTGTGGCAAGGCAACTACTCGTAGAACATGTGCAAGCCTGATTCTCAACCTTATTACGCAGTGATTCAGTGAAGAGTGTGTCAACAGGGAAGGTCGACACAATTCTTACGTAATTCCTCACCGTGTGATCCATGGCTACGTGACGCCTAAGAATCCTGAGGATACCATTGACTGAGATACTTCCGGAAAAATATTTCACAGTCGAGACTATTGGCTTGAGATGCTAGCTTTTAAAATGGCATACGCGCCACATGGGACTTCCCAAGTGCAGCACATTTCTTGAGTTTCAGGTGCATTAGGACTGTTGGCCACAGCTGGCAGACTCCTAGACGCAGACCGAGTAAGGGCTTGGAACCACTCCCAGGCATAGATACAAACGGAAAAGAGATGCACAACTTCACCTTCCATTATCACTTCAGAGACTAAGCCTAAGCGAGGGGTTCAGTTGAACGGCATGGGGGTACTGGGTTGCTGTCAAGGAACTTGAATTAAGTTACCCCAATGGATATAAATATGTATATATATATATAGGAATTAGTATGGTTTCCCCAATATAGTAACTTAAATTTCGCTCCGTAACAGCAACCCAGGTTAGGGTGCATTGAAACTTCATCTGCGAAAAGCCTCCGCCCTGCATGATGAGTGTTCGGGGCTTTAAGATGCAGCGAGCACTTGCATCACTCCTACGTGGACCGTCAGGAAGTTATGAGTTATACCGAGGGGTATACGCATGATACGTATGATGGTTATAATTTATACTAACTATCACTAGTAGCAGCGATATCTGCAGCTATGGTTCTTGTTGCCCTACGTCTCGCTACCCATGAAGCTCTAAGTATTGATAGCGTTCAGCATGTCATTCACAGTTGTTGCATGCTACTCAGAATCGCTGGATAAGCGTTGGAAGGGGTCCCCAGGCACAGACCCACAGTCTTAAGAGATCCTAGGTCCTACACCATCCTACGCCCTCACCTTCTCATCCTCACTACAGAATTCTTGTATATCCCGTCAAGGCCCTGGAATGCGACACAACACCACAGTTACCAGAAGCCACCATGTGAGCTATACTCTAAACTCCTCAAAGGGGGTTACATAGGGGATTACATATGAGGGTAGTATAAGGGGTATTAAGGGAGATACTAGGAGTTTAGACAATGGCTGGCTCATGTGTTCGGGAGCATTGCGTGAATGTGAAGTCGGAGCCTAAGATGCTAGGTTCTCATCGACGAGCTGTCCTACGATCCCTACAAGGTTTGGGGTTTAGGGTTCAGGGTTGAGGGCTTAGGGTTTCATCAGCCCTACAGTAGTCCCCTATATACTCTCCTATACAACCCCCCTTTGAGTGAGGGCTTAGGGTTTAAGGTTCAGGGCAGAGGGCTTAGAGTTCAAGCGTTGGGGAAGGGGTGCTGGAGTGGGGAGGAATGCCCCATATCTAAACCTCAAACCCTAAGCCTTGGGTACTGCCCCCACCCAGTAACAGTCTATACCAGGGGTCATATTAAGGGCTATATATAACTATATTATATATATATATTATCCAGCTGTTACTGAGTGGGGGCAGTACCCAACCTAAGCCTAAACCCATGATAGTAGTTTCCATTTTCTCTTCCATTATCCCATTATATCCCGGATATGTACCCTATAATCCCTATGTAACCCCTTATAGTATCTTCAATGCCAGCTACCTCCACCCAGCCCTTCACCCTAAATCCGCAAAACCGTCCAGATAGAGTCCCCACCGGTTTCGGGTCCTACGTGTGGGCCCTTAATGGGGTACGCAGGCTAGGTCTTATGGGGTATGTATCAGGTGTAGAAGTATGCCAAGATTTGGGGGGGCGGTCATACTCCGGGCTCAGAGTTCCGGCCTCTGATGCCGATCAGTGCAAGCGGGTCAAGTGATGCTGAGGCAGGCCGCTGCTAAGGACTACGCCCCAAAACAGTGAGCCCAAACTTCAAGCACCCCGAAGGATCAGGTGCCATCTACAACTTCTGGAATCCCACCGTGCATGACTTCTAGCAGATGCTGGCATAACTCCTACGTACATTAAACCACTGCTATACAATCTCCGAGAGATCCCTACGCCGCCCTGCAGACACTATGCAATAGCTTCGCATGCTCCTATGCAACCCCTGCTATCGAACCCTTTTAGAGTCTTCGTCGCATCCCTCCAGAACAGGGTGTCAACTGTCGAGTCCTCTCATGGTCAACACGTAAATCCTAGATCCGAACCGCCAACCATTTAATCCCCACTCCGGGCAGTAAGTGCACGTGACACAAAAAAACGATGAGGCTCACGTGCTAAGCTCCAATGGAGGGTCTTTCACATGGACCCTCAGCTCCGCGTCCGTAAAACGGGCCCCTGTAATTCCCCAGCAGAAGCCAATGCCTGCATGCACAACGTTGAACCGTAAGGCCTAATACAGGGGCCTAAGTAACAACCAATATCATTTGAGGTCTAGTGAAGGTACCCGCTACTACCATATAAAAGGGCTCTAGAACCACAATCTTGCCCATGTCATTTTCCATTTGATATTCCATTATTCGGGGGAGTCTCTAGAACCCCGCTGTATACATATATATAACTAACCCTGAACCCCTAGACCACCGTAAGACCCTAAACCCTAAACCTCAAAGAGTAATTCCCATTTTCTTTTCCATTGTCCCTATATAACCCCAATATATCCACCTATAAGCCCTACATACCCCATTATAGTAGTTTCCATTTTCGTTTCCCTTACCCTTATATTACTCCAATATTATACCCGACATTGTAATCCCTATATAACCCATTATGGTAGTTTCCTTTATCTTTTCCATTATCCTTATTTCACCCCTGTATAACCCCTTAGGGGGGAATGGGGAATTACTCAAATCTAATCCCTCTTTCACCCCTGTATAACCCCCTAGGTAGGAATGGGGAATGACTTAAATCTAAACCCTAAACCCTCCATTATCCCTATACAGTCCCAATATATCCCCCTATAAGCCCTACATAACCCGTTATAGTAGTAACCCTAAACCCTGTATAACCCCTATTCATATATTAATGCGTAGCAGGTTCCCAGGGACCTGGGGATCTTGGAAGTGATCAACTCCCAGGACTCCGTCACAGAGCCTCGCCAGCAGCATGCTGTAAGCTAGGGTTTAGGGTTTAGGTTTATAGTCTTAACACCCTAAACCCTAAACCTTCAACCCTAAACTCCTTCAAAGGGGGGATTATATAGGGGACTACTATAGGGGCTATTAAGGGGATACTAGGAGCTCATGCGGGGGTTTAGGGACTTAGGACGTAGGGTCAGGGTTGTTGTATGGGGTTTAGGGCTTTGGTTATAGAGTTTAGGTTATAAGGATCAGGGCTGGGATATGGGGTTTAGGATTTACGGTCGAGGGTTTAGGGTTTAGACTGTAGGGCTTTAGGTTTAGGTTTCCCAGAAAACGGTGTGTTTTAAAGGGTACGAGGTGTTGATTGGGGTTATATAGGGATGTTTAGTGGGATATAGGGATATACACGGTTTAGCATTTCCCAAAGTTATGGAAACCACCATGTCGAAGCCAGCCAAATTAGTAGTACTATCCATTGAATAATCCTTGTATTTGCACCTCTATCTTTTTATCGAGCATGCTAACATAAGTTTTGTGCATGCAGCGTGCACCTCACAGCGCATGAAGCAAAAAAAGTCATACCGCGCTAGGGATCATCAAGCTCAAGCGCGAAACCACGACTCTGTAAACCAGAGCCCCTACGAGATCACCGCTGAATTCATACCGGTGTGAAGGTTTGGAAGGCAGAGCTTTGTCTTGCAGGGCTTGACACAACGAAATTCTCCCTGAAGGGGAACCCCCTGTAATCCCTTTATGTTCTTTACATCTTCCTGACCTCCCCAGGGTACTATACTTTTGAGAAGTTTGGGTTTTAGTAAGGGTTAGGGTTCTTAAAGGGGGTTCTAGTGATAATATATGTATATATATATATATATGGTCCCGGCGGGTGGGTACCCCACCCACCCCGCCCCGCCCCACCCCCCCCAACCCCCCCCACCCCCCCCCCCCCCCCCCCCCACCCCCCCCACACCCCCCACACCCCCCCAAAAAAGCTGAAAAGTGCACGAAGTAACCAGGCGAACCGGGACGGGCTCACCTACTACCACCAGTACCACTAGTATTCTGAATCTTCTGTTGACTTACTGTATCTGATCCATCTGAATCATGCCTCAAGTTTGGCAATACAGCAATATTGATGTAGAGGCATCGCTCTCACTATGTGGCAGATGGATAGCCTCAAAACTGGCAACAGATCTGCGCGTGTTGCGGCTTTTTTTTGAGCCCGGTTCCTGGGCTGCCTTTTTGTTTACCAGCAGTAGGCAGGGCATTAGTTTTGGGACCGCTAGACGGACCTATTTTGGGGCCAGCGAAAACTGCGAATTTAAGAACCAGGCATTAGTCCAGAGAATCTTCCAGGTCAGGATTGTTTTTGATTATAAATCCCGATGCATCACGTTCAAATTCCAGGCTTTCCGTTTCCTGCCCGCTTTGCAGGCCGAAAACTTGGACATATCGTGAACATCATGAAAAGACATATTGAGAGTATATATCTGTATACATATATACATGACAACGAAGCTTGCCTTGTGCCCGGAACCTGGGTTTTACACTTGGACCATCACTGCGACTTGAAACACACCCGGCCTTACTATGCAAATGCTGAGTGGTCGCGCGCCGCTCCTGATTTTCCCGATCTATTCCAAGACTACACGGTAAGGCAATTGACATAAGGGAAAATACGCCGTTTGTGGACAGGCCTGGACTACAACGATAAAACAGCAAGGTGAGAATGCGAACCCCGGCCGCCATCATTTTTTGCCCGCCCTTTCTAGGGTGTGCGATCACACTTAGGGGAATGCTTTGGACCCACCGGGTTCCACCGGGTCCCACCGAACCAGATTTGGGTCCCACATAGGAGCACGCGAGGGCCCACCTGGTCCCACCGAAATTGGTATGGGTCCCGTGTAAGAGAACGCTGGCATTTTCTGGATTCTACTCTAGCAAATTGGGGTCCCACGTAGGAGTTAGCTGTCCCATGAAAAAAGATTTAGGGCCTACGTAGTCCGACCCTGGAACAGATTCGGGTCCCACATACAAGAATGCTGAAGCGCACTGTGCCACATAAAGGGGGACTGGCAAGCTCGCGCCGCAACCCATTCCAAGACTGTAGCGATCATGGATTTAGGGGAGCGCGCAGTCATGAGCTTAGGAGGCCTGGAATTTGAGCCCGACAAAAACACAATTCCAGCTTGAACAGATTGTACCCTCATAGTCGTACTACTAGTACTACTAGTACGACTAGTACTACTAGTACTACTAGTACTACTAGTACTACTAGTACTACTAGTACTACTAGTACTACTAATACTACTAGTATTACTAGTACTACTAGTACTACCGGGACTACTAACACTACTAACACTAGTCCTACTAACTGCTAGTACTGCTAGTACTACTAGTACTACTACTAGCACTACACTACTAGCGCTACTACTAGCACAACAACAACAAACAACATCATCAATCATCAACAACAACAATGACAACAGCAACAACAACAACAGCAACAGCAACAGCAACAGCAACAGCAACAGCAACAACAACAACAGCAAGAGCAACAGCAACAACAACAACAACAACACCAACAACAACAACACCAACAACAACAACAGCAACAACAACAACAACAACATCTACAAAAACAACAACAACAACAACAACTACTATTACTACTACTGCTGCTACTACTACTACTACTGCTACTGCTACTGCTACTACTACTACTACTACTACTAAAACTACTACTACGACTACGACTACTACGACTACTACTACTACTACGACTACTACTACTACTACTACTACGACTACGACGACGACGACGACCACGACGACGACGACGACTCCTGCTACTGCTTTTGCTGCTGCTAACTGCTTTTACTTCCACTAATCAACGAATCTCACACCACGCCTAAGAACAACAGTGACAAGACGACTGACAATGTTAAAACTATTGAAAAAGCAGCCAATACCGACGGCAACGGATGAAGGTTACGACCGCTACTGGTGACTGCTGCTACCACGAATTGTGCAAGACGAGTGAAGTTCTCTGGCGAAATACAGCTTTGTTGCTGCTTGGGCTCCTTTATTGCTAGGAGAATATCGCATGGGGAAGTGATCGTTTGTTCTTCGCTTTATGATTCACAAAGAGTGATAACAGTGATAACTTGCTCAACGTACTAACGAGATCGCTACAGTAAGGCTAAATACGGCTTAGGTTTGTGGTTCAGGGTTTAAGGCTTGACTGTGACTCCTATTGCCGTTATCCTTTCTTGCCATTTTATCTTGTAATCACCAACGCTGCGCTCGCAACTTGCAGAATCCATTGCATTACGCTGCATTATACATTACACGGCATCTCTCTGTACACTGCAACAGTTCATTGCATTAGATTAAACCCTAAACCCTGAACCCGCAACCCTAAACCCCAGTCCCTAAACCCCACCGCCTAAACCCTTTACCCTAAAACCCCTTCGAACCCCTAAAACCCTCAAGCCCTAAAACCTGAAAACCCCTAAAACCCCTAAACGCCCTCTAATCACGCTGGCCCCCGAAATCCCCCCCCCATGGCACACCTCCCGGAATCGATTCTCCAGCCGCTCCTGTTGGTCCTGAGCTTACAAGGTTAGGGGCAAAAAAGGGCTCAGAGGGCGGTTTAGGGTTCAGGGGGCTTAGGTGGCTTACAGGGGATTTAAGGGGTTTTAAGGGGTTTAAGGTTTAGGGGTCTTTGGGGTTTGGGGGGCTTAGGGGGGTTTTAAGGGGTTTAGGGTTCAGGGGGCTTTGGGGGTTAGGGGAGGTTGGGGGTTGGAGGTGTGAAGTTTTCGGACGTTAGGGTTTGGGGACTGTCGTTTTGTAGTGCTCAGGGCTTTCAGGTTTAGGGGTTCAGGGTTCAGGGTTTAGGGTTTTTGGGGTTTAGGGTTTAGGGTTGAGACTTAGGGGGTTAATGGTTTAGTGTCTGGGGGTTGGGGTACAGTACAGACTTTGGGGCTTTTGGGTTGGTAGAGGGTTATAGGGTTTAGGGCTTAGGGTTTAGGGTTTAGGGTATAGGGTTTGTATTCAGGGTCTCGAGGTTTGGGGCTCAGGTTTTGTGTTTGTTTTTTTTGCGCTTTGGGCTGGGGATTGGTATTGGTGGGTGGGACAAAACCAAAAGAAGAACAAACAACAGCGGTGACTTTTGTCTTCTTGTCTTTGCCTTTTTGTTTGCTCTTCTGTTTTTTTGGGTTAGGGGTCTGGGTACTGAACCCTAAACCCTAACCCCAAACCCTAAACCCTTAACCCCAAACCCTAAACCCTAAACCGTAAACCCTGGTTGATGGGGGGGTTAATCGAATGGGCAGCATTCCAGAAAGGTGCGGCCGCAAAGCCCTCCTCCCCCTCCTCGTAGGAGTTTAGGGTTTAAGGTTTAGGGTATAAGGGATCAGGCTTAGGGTTTAGGGTTAGGGTTTAGGGTTTAGGGTTTAGGGTTTGGGTCTAAGTATAGAGGATCAGGTCTTGGAAAATTTAGGTTTTAGCAATATTTGTGAAGTAATGCAGGGTTTAGGGTTTAGGGTGACATCGGTAACCATATTTGTCTTGTCGGTGCTATTCGGATCACTGATCTCCAGCGTCTACTAGGATGCTTCCTGCTTGTCGGATGAGTACCTCTGCTGCTAGGATTACTCATGATGATCACCATGATTATCGCACTTCGCAAGAAAAACCTTCAATGGTTGGTACAAATACTTATGCCGCCAGAAATCTCCAAACACTAGATTGAACTATGGCTTAGGATACAGGCTTATAACAAACTGAAAGAGTAAACGCCGGTATGATTTTTTGCGGGTCTGTTTTAGAGGAGTCATCTCAGAGTTCTGGTGAACGGAGGGCCGGTTGTATGTATATGTATGCATAAACAAAAGATATCACAATACATATATATATATAAGTTATATATATATAAGTTACATATATATAAGTTATATATATATAAGTTATATATATATATAAGTTATATATATAAGTTATATATATCTATATGTATGTGTATAATATATATATATATGTGTGTGTGTGTTGTTGGTTTATTTTTGTACACACACATATATGGTCTAACCCTAGACCTGGGATATCCATCCATTCATTGTTGTACATACACAGAGGCCTGGGAGCGCCGCGATCAAAGAACGCCCCCCCCCAACCCTAAACCCTAAACCCTCAACCCTCAACCCTCAACCCTAAACCCTAAACCCTAACCCCCCCCGGGGTCGGGGCCAACTGCCGGGAGCAGAGGCGATTCAGCTCCTCGCCTCCGCTTTGTGGGGAGTCGCAGGGTTTTAGGTTTTGTTGGGGGTTTTAGGGGCTTATAGGGTTACAGGGTTATAGGGTTTTAGGGTTTTGTTACGTTTAAGGTTTTAGGGTTTATTTAGGGTTCTAGGGTTTATTTAGGGTCTATTTAAGGGTTTTAGGGTTTATTGGGGGTTTTGGGGGCTTAGGGTTTTTAGGGTGTAGGTGTTTAGGGTTTAGGGCTTTAGGGTTTTAAGGCGTCGGGGCTTTTAGGAGTTTAGGAGTTTAGGGTTCTAAGGCTTAGGGTTTAGGGCTTTAGGGTTTTAGGGTTTTAGGGCTTCGCAGGGCTGCAAGAGAGGGGACTTGAGGGTTCAGGGCTTAGGGCCTGGGTTTAGGCCTTATAAGTATTGAAAGTTTAGGGCTCAGGGTTTGGGGTTTAGGGCCTGGGGTTCGGGGCTTAGGGTTTTAAGGTTTGGGGTTGCTTGAAGTTCAGGATTCAGGGTTCAGTGTTCAGGGTTTAGGGTTTAGGGTTTAAGTTCAGGATTTAGGGTTCACAGGTTCAGGGACGAAAAAGGCTAAGAGTGCGTAGATGTATAGGATTCGAGGGAGACCACAAGGCGGGCTGTAGTAAGTGTAGGTGTAAGACTAAGGGTCCAAAGCACCTAACTAGAGGGTACTTAGGCTGCCCATATAGTAGTCGTGATTATGGGGTTTGGGTAAGTATGCTAAAGTATCTATAGTTAAGCACTTGGAACCTTAGTGTAAGGTCTGAAAGAGACAATGAACTCAGAAAGAGCATTTGTATGTACACAGTGTGCAGAGACCACGAGGTCGGCTGGAGTGTGTAAGTGTGTGGAGATCGTGGAGATGAGTAGGGAGAGGGGATGAGTATGTAGACGCATGGGGTGTGAAGGAGACGCTAGGACTATTGATAGGCAAAGTTGTTTGCATTTATAGATATATATACACATATATATAATACACACATGTATAAATATATATATATATGTTTATAATATCCAAGGCTGCAAGGAGGTTGTGGGGGGGGGGGGGGAACCACGGGGTAACCCAGAGTATGTCTATCCATTGGAAGAGGGTATCTTGGAGTTTTTATGTGCATAAAAGTGATTATAACAACGAGACTAATAATCATGATAATAGTCATAATGATCATAATAATGATCATAATTCAGAGTCGCAACCATAATAGCAATCATAGTAATGATAACCATCCTTTAAACAGAGCTTGAAGAAGCTTGAAGTAAGGTCGAGGATGTTGAAGTATGTAAAGATTCCAGAGGAGGTCTCCCTCTAAGGGGAGCCCTGCCCTCGCCTAAAACCTACGAGCAGAAACCCCGAGACCACCTCTATGAAAAAAGGACCTTTTAAGTTCGTAGAAACCCTAAGATTTCCCTTAAGAGAACCGACCCTGAATAGTAGAAACCCCAGTATACGGACCTTAACAAGGGACCCCTCATCTTGTTGTGAGAAACACAAAAAAACCCTAAACCTTTAAACCTTAAGTCCTATAAAAAGGGGCCCTTTTTATAGGACAAGAGTATGTTTTTGTATGGGGCTTGACCGAGATGATGTTTTTGTATGCAGAGGGCATGTTCGGTGTTTTTCGTTTCTTAGTTTCCTCGAGTGCGTAGTGTATTTGCTTTTGCTTTTGTATTTCTTTTTCGTTGTGTTTGCTTACTTGGATTTGAGTTTGTTTGATTGATTGCATGGCTGTTTGTGCTTTCGGTGTCGCTGTTTTGTCAGTTTGTGTGTGTTGTTGGTTGTTTGCTTATGTGAAAAATCTATGTTTGTGCGTGTGCTGTTTGGTTGTTTGCTTGTTTGCTTATGTATGTGTATGATTCTTTTCGAAATTATTTTGCTTGTTAACGTGTTTGCTTCATTGATGTCGGCTTTCCTACATTTTCCTTGTTTCTACGTCCGCAAGCCTCTCCGTCCGTGGACAGATGTATGCATGCATGCAGCGTGCATGTAAACCTGTGTACATGTACAGGTACATGGAAAGAGAGATGCGCACGCAAAATGCGGGCATGTATGAAACCAGAGAGAGTAAGCAAGCCAATCAGTCAGCAAGCAAAGAAACATGCAAACAACCATGCGTACATGGGTGCAGATTAGATAGATGAACTGATTAGGTCAGATCAGACTAGATTAGATGAGGTTAGATTGGATGGATAGACTCTTAGACAGAAGGCTGACGGATAGTTAGATTCGGTACATCGATATTAACATGCGAAGATACATCCATGCAGGCATGCACACATACACATACACGTACACGTGCGCACATACATACCTACGGGCGTACGTACATGTGCACCCATACGCACATACATAAGCACATACATAAACGCAAAGAAGTATGCATGCGTGGGCATATGCATGCACGCGATACAAGCATCACGTGGCGTTACATTACATTACGTCACGTTACGTTACGTTACGCGTAATGACATTATTACATTATACACGCGCTTCAATACACTACGTTAGATACATAGTACCTATGTGAATACGTACATACATACGTGCGTACGTACGCACGTATGTACGTCAAGACACACAGAACGCACGCATACATGTATACCTACATAATTATTGTGCGCATTCTATCAGATTATGCATGTCATTTGCACATGCGTCCACATACACATATACACGTACGCATATGCACACTCATGCACATACAAAGACACGTGCAAATACATACATGCATACGTACGTACGTGCAAGCATGTACACACGTACGTACATACATACCTACATACTTACATACTTGCATGCGTGCATGCTTACATACTTACATACTTGCATACTGGCATACTTACATACTTACATCCTTACATACCTACATACTTGCCTACTTGCATAGTTGCATACTTACATCATTGCGTACGTACATACGCAGACATATGCACATGATACCCGTTTGAGCCATCATGCGTGCAGGCATGTACGCGCTGCAGGTGTCCATGCACGGTTGCACTCGTACATATGCAAATGCACGCCTTTCCCCATTTCACATACACAAGCGCGCAGGTAGTGGTACTAGTGATAGTGGTAGTGGTAGTAGCAGTAGTAGTACAGTAGTAGTTGTAATATTAGAGTAGTAGTAGTAGTAGTAGTAGCAGTGGTAGTGGTAGTGGCAGTTATAGCGGTAATTGTAGCAGTAGTGCTGGTTATAGGCAGTACTACGACCACGACTGATACTACTACTACTACTACTGCTGCTACTACTACTACTACTATCAGTAGAACCACCATCACGTCCACCACCACCATCACCACTACCACCACCACCACCACCGCCGCCGCTAGTACTAGTACTAGTTCTAGTACTAGTAGTAGTTGCAGTATTAGTAGTACTTGTAAAATAGTACTAGTACTAGTAAGTACTAGTAGTACCGAGAGTACCGGTAGTGCCGGTATAGTATGAGCCGAGCGACTCAAGTTTTGAAGCAACTTCTCCACCGATTGACATGACACCCTGGCAAAGGAAATGCATTTTTGAGGCGTAGGGTTTTTGGGTTTGTTGGAGTTTAGGGTTTAGGGTTTAGGGTATTTTTGGGGTGTAGGGTTTGGGGTTTCTAGGGTTGTTTAGGATCCAAGTTTTATGGAAATAAAGGTTTAGTGTGCAGGGTGTAGGTTTACCTGACGTGCAGCGTGAGGTTAATGGGGTTTACGACTTCAGGAGGTTAGGGGTTCTAGTGCTTAAGGGCTCTGGTTCTTGAGGGTGTAGGGCTCAAGGATTTAGGAATTCGGGTCTGGGCTTCAAGGACATAGGCCGCACAGGCTGTCTCCAGCATCTGGAGAGAAAAACCCATCCCCTTAACCGTCAAGGGGGGGCCCAATTCCTAGAATTCTAGACACACTGCCGGAGAACCCAAAAAACCTCCCCCATCCTAACAAAAAGAAACCTGAACGCCCTAACCTGGGAATCTTTTGAGAGCTTCGAACCTCACAAACAAACTGGCTAAGCAACAGAGTTTAGACCCAAACCTAACAGCCAAACCTTTTCCCCAAAGAAAAACTCCTGGAAACTACTAACTTGTGCGGATGGGGCCTGATCTCATGGCCCAATCTCAGCAGAGACCTGAGGCACTAGCTTAACAGTGGTGGTTCAGAAAAAGCTAGCGACCACACAAGTCGTGATATAGTCCTGAACGATTTGAAGTACATGCAGGATTAACAGTAATCAGCGCAGCAGTGGTCTTTGTGATGCTAGTACTCGTAGCTTCGGTAGTAGAAGGAGTAGGAGTAGGGGTACGGGTAGGTGGTAGTGGTGGTGGTGGTAGTAGCAGCAGCAGCAGCAGCAGTAGTAGTAGTAGTAGTAGTAGCAGTGAAAGTAGCAGCAGCAGCAGCAGCAGCAGTAGTAGTAGTAGTAGTAGTAGCAGTAGCAGTAGCGGTAGCAGTAGCAGTAGTAGTAGTAGTAGTAGGAGAAGAAGTAGTAGTAGTAGTAGTAGTAGTTAGTAGTCGTAGTCGTAGTAGTAGTAGTAGCAGTAGTAGTAGCAGTAGTACTACAACAACAACAACAACTACTACTACTTACTACTACTACTACTACTTACTACTACTACTACTACTAGTACTGCTACTACCGTCGTAGTAGTAGTAGTAGTAGCAGTAGTAGTACTAGTAGTCGTAGTAGTAGCAGTAGCAGTAGCAGCAGTAGTAGTAGTAGTAGCAGTAATAGTAGTAACAATAGTAACAGTAGTAGTTTCCATGTTCTTCTCCATTATC
>CAJNIZ010044880.1:0-14950 GCA_905231905.1 Symbiodinium pilosum
GGATCCTTTAGGGGTCTGGGTTAGACCATAGCTGACAGAGCCTGGAATGGGGTTATCCACCTTGTCAAGACCCACCTGGGACTACTCTTGGCAGAAGGGTTATGGGGTTCAGGGATTTTTGGTTTATAAGTTAAGGGTCTTGGGTTGATAGGTTTGGGGTTTAGGGTTTATAGGTTTATGGGTTTAGGGTTTATAGGTTTACGGGTTATGGGTGTATGGGTTTGGGGGGAGTATGTTTGTGGGTGTATGGGTTTAAGGGTTACGGTTCCCCCCAAGTGTTGGTTCTGATCCCTTCCAAACACAGCGGAGATCTTCAAGCGGTTTAGGGGTTAGGATTCGCACTCCCCCATGCAGGGAGTCTGAATGAACGAGCTCGACATAATTTTGGACTGCTGAAACCCAGACCCCCTAAAGGATCCAAAAAATGGAGCCCCCCCAATATGAACCCATTACTACATTGGGGAAACACGGGGATTATTAGGGGGTTCCATTTTTTGGATCCTTTAGGGGGTCTGGGAAAGCAGCTGTGATTTCAGAGCCAGATCTTAGCGGCATCAGCGAGGGCCTTCAATGGGTTGCTGCTAAGGAACTGAAATAAAGTTACCGTAATAGGTAGATAGCTCAATAGTGGTTGATATGGCTTCCCCCATTTTGCCAATTTATATCAAGTTCCTTAACAGCAATCCAGTTGAAGCCTCAATGGTTTCAGAGCTTAGGGTAGCTGAGCCGAAGCCGGGTAATCCAGCGCCACTACCTTCCGCGGTGAGCTGCAGCTATGAAGGGTTTAGGCCCCTAAACCCTAAACCCTAAACCCGTTCATGGGTTCATTCCGAAGTCTGGAAACCGTGGTGGGAAAAAGAGTAAGATCATGGCTGCTAAGCAGGTTAGTAGTGTGTAATATGTCTTGCAATCTTCTGAGCCCCTGTATAAGCTTGGTTTCCATTTCATTTTCCACCTCCTTTGCCATTTGATTTTGAACTATTGGGTAGTATCCCGGAACCCTAACCCCTAAAACCCTCAACCCCAAACCCTAACCCTAAACCTCCCCAAAACCCCCAAAAGGACCGCACAGTGCGCGGAGGGATCCAAACTGAAGCCACCATCCCTGCGCAAGTCGGAACTCATGGTTTAGGGTCTAGGGTTGAGGATTTAAGGTTTCCCTTCCTCTATTAACAAAACCCCATATGGTACCATTGTATGTTAGGGGGAGTATTTACCATTTGGGAGTGGGGGACTTTGTTATTAGGTGGATGGGTTTACTCCGAGGTTTTGGGGAAGTACCACCATTTTCATCAGGTTTTAGATGAGTCTTTGCTATTGCTCCTTTTCCAGGGTCCTCTTCTTTTGCAGCAGCTTTTCTCCACAGACAGCATCCTCGAAAATGTCCGTACGGCACGGCGCGGGGAGAGCCAGGTTCAGGTTTTACGAGCCACGCAGTTTAGGGGTAAGGTTTTTAGGGTTTAAATTTCAAATTCTCCTGAAGCTTTATGTGCTGCTTCATAGATTTTGGAGTGTGGGCTGTGAAGATGGGGTGTAGGGATTTGGCTTTAATTATAGTGCAGGGCTTGGAGGGCACAGTTATTGTTCAGGGCTACGCAGACATGAGGGTTCCCGGCAAGTATGGGATCTGTTTCAAGGGGCAACATAGGGATATACAGGGTTTAAGACATACAAAAACTGGCGGGGCGTCTACATCATAAAATTGTTGTTGGATTTTTTGGTGGAATGTAAACGGTCTAGGATTTTCAAAAGTTCTGAGTCTCCTTTCGGCAACCCATACAATAAGGACGTACAATTTCAGAGGTGTTCAAGGGTGACCACTGTTTTGGAGATTATGTTGCAGGAGGTGCTGCAAGAGCTCGCTGAAAATCGGAGGTTTCTAAAACGGATCCCGCAATATTTGGATCCTCCCGTTGTTTCATCCAGTTTTGCGTGACTTTGGCTTGTACAACAGATTCTAAAATCTCAGAGCTCTTGGCGCCATCCCTGCACCCTAGTCCCCAATCCGTCATGTAATAGTCCCCCTTAAGTAGATAGAATATGGCTTTGGGTATCTTATAATAAGATCCCCATATACCCCATATTCTATTTACTTCAGGGGGAGTATACTATTAAAACCATACAACAAATGTTATTATTGTCGCTCTTGTGTATAGCTGTAAAAATGGTAACAGCACTTGCAATCATAGAAGTAACGGTAATAGTACCAATAGCAAGTCATTATCATTGTTGATATTCTAGCGGTCGTAGTAGCCGTAGTAGTGGTGGTGGTGGTGTCAGTAGCAGGAGGAGGAATGATGAGTAGTAATGGCGGTGGGTGGTGGTGGGAGTAGGAGTGGTGGTAGCGGTAGCAAGTAGTAGTACTCATGTTTAGAATGCTCATAGTAGTACTAGCCGTACTAGTAATGATCCTTATCAATAATTGTAATAGTCAGTTACTACGAGGCGCCAGGCCCGCTCCCGTTTGAGGGCTGGACGGCTTCTTTCTTTTACTTGCCTTTGACAGTCAAAGGCCAAGTCGCCATCTCAACATACGCTCTGACGTGGTTGCAGGCTTCAATGGGCCAAGGAGCACAATGCCCCTTAATTACCCAGGCCCCGTAAAGGATCCAAAAACTGAAGCCCCCAAACACGACCTCAGCACGACCTTGGGAAACCAGGGGTTTGTTGGGAGGCTCAAGTTTTGGGATCCTTCAGGGGGTCTTCGTAAGGACTGCTCCTTAAATCCTATAGGGGATCCTAGTACCGAGTAAGGTATACGCCTTATCCTCGCGTTTATGGGACTTCCACTCACATCAGAAGCTTGGCACCAAAAAGCCCAAAACTCCAAAGCTGCATGGGCCGCGTGAGATACAGGAACGCCTCTTTCTAGTTTCGGAAGCTACCCAAATCCTCCGCGTGAGGACCCAATGTAGGTACTCACGATTTCGAGAGACCCTAGCCTTAAATTCACGACCCATGCCTAGGTCATAGTGTTTAGGGTTTATAGTCCTCCTTGATTAAGTAGATAGAATATGGGATATATGGAAATCTTATGCTGGTTTTGGGGAATTCCATATTCGATCTACCTGAGGGGGACTGTCATCCCCCGCCCACTGTTGGTAACCACGAGGAATATTGGTTCTCATACTAGGGTCTTTACGTATGCCTAGTATACCCCTATGGCTGGGTGGGGACCAAAGAAAACCCATGCTCCAAGAACCCCTACGAAACAGTAGATCGTCAAAGACACACCCCCAAAAAAAAGCTGGGTTGCTGTTAAGGAACTTGAACTAAATTACTATATTGGGGAAACCATATTAATGAATATATATATATATATAGTCGTTAATATATATATATACACCCTATTCTGGCAACTTGATTTTCCTGAACAGCAACCCAAAAATGCGTGCTGTTGAGACACCTGAAGCCGAGAGACTCAGGGTAACTCTCTCCGATTCATACCCAGACCCCCTAAAGGATCCCATGCAACCTCCCCATAATCCCCTAAGGTCATTTTGGGGTTTCCAACTTTTGGATCCTTTAGAGGGTCTGGGTACTTGTACGTATAAGCCGATTATTATAAGCCCCCAAACTCCACAAACTCCCTTACATGGTTGTAATTGTCTAAACCCTTAACTCGGTTACAAGACCCCAAGCTCCCTCATATGGTCACTTAATCTTACCCCTATGCCTACAGAATGCATGAGTTGGAATTACCCTGGATCTCGAAGTGGCCTCGTCAATCGAGGCAGGCCTTGCCGAACAAAATGAGCTCTGGTCACGATTCAGGATTTAGGGGTTCGAGGTGATGGGTCACGGATTCTGGGTCCTAAACCCTAAACCCTAACCCCTAAACCCTAGAGCTTGAGGGTGTCGGCCCCCAAGGATGAAACATAACATGACCACAGCGGACGCCGTAGCTTAAGGGCAAGCGCGCCAAGCCACAAGCTTTTGGTAATATAAACAGGAATAATAATAATAGGGTACATATTGGGATAATATGGGGATAATGGAAAAGAAAATGGAAGCTACTATAGAAGGACTCTTCTGTACTACGTGCCCTCTGTTCTAATCGTGTGGCTCCTGCATGAGTGGCTGTCAAAATTATGGTCCCTTTTTGGATCCCTATGATAATACGGCAGCTAATATTTAGTGTACCCAAAAAGGGACCATAATTTTGACAACCACCTACATACATCTTGCAAGCTACCTACACCCAGACCCCCTAAAGGATCCAAAAAAAGGAACCTCACCAATATGAACCCATTACTACATTGGGGAAAGTAGGGGATTATTAGGGGGTTCCATTTTTTGGATCCTTTAGCGGGTCTGGGCAAAGGTTCCGCATCAAGTGCGACTTGAACCTCTTAGTTTCGCTCCTCGCAGACTAAATGCTCAACCAACTGCCCCTTAAAAGAGCTATAGTCTAAACTCCTTAAAGGGGGCTTATTTCTGGGATTATATCTATAGGGGTTACTAAAGGGGATACTACTGGTCATACTAAAAATCCTGCATGACCTTAATATACTATAGTCCTATAATTCCCAAGGTATATGGTACCTCGGGTCATGCAGGATTTTGTTTTAGTATCCACCGTAGGATCTCCTTGGATGTGGCCATTCCCCAAAGACGTGGTGGTCTCCCCTTTCACCCCGTCACTACCTAACTTCCCCTTCATTTGGAGCCAACGAGGTAGTATAGGAATTGGTAGGGGAAACTATGACCTTAAACCCTGACAACCCTAAACAAACGCTACACCCTAAACAAACTCGAAACCCCACATACCCAAGGGTGGTAGGCCTGAGAAAGCTCCACACGCCTAGAGAAAGCTGCTCAGACCTCCAGGCAGCATGGCATACCCTCCTCCATACTAATTCCCTCCCTTCATAAAAAGACACCACCCACCCTGAAAATACTTCCCCCCATTATGAAGTTCAAAATTGTAGAAACCGCATCGCCGTTGCGCGCGCCTTCACTCATGATCATCCGTACCTGATCAGGGTTTAGGGTTCAGAGCTTTTGGCTTCAACGCTTCCGCAGTCTCCAGGTATTGCCACCACTTTTTTGGTTAGATGATGTTAGATGCTTCCAGAAAGGCCTCTTTGCTGCTGTGAGTTTAGGTTAGACCCCCTATGATAACCCTCCAGCAGCATTTTTTTCTACCGTGAAACGCTCAACTCTCCGTGCGGACAGTTGACTCCTCGCCCTATGGGGATTCTTTAATTCAAGCTTGTACACTGGTAGTGTTGAGGACTAACCGCCAACTACTACTAACACCTCAGACGGTTGGGTTCTGCATCACGAATTTAAGCTGGCGGCTTTATGGCACTTTCAGAACCTCAAATTAAGCCACTCTGAGGCAGTTTTCTACATAAGCTAGTAGGTGGGCTGCCAATGCCAATATGCAAGAACTTCCTGGAAGCTACTCAGTTGCTCACAGTAACATGAGAGGACTGACAAACATGTACGGAGTTTGGTAGGGCTGCCCGCACGCACCATGATTCTTCTCAAGGAATACAGGACCGCAACCTAGGTAATGACTCATGCCTCTTCACCATAATAGGATCCTTTGGCCCTAAATCCTAAGCTGTCTGGGGCTCCCTCCCCTTTTGAGACAATGGCAAATTCAGGAGCCAGGAGAGGAGTTTGACATTGGGAAGTAAGGACTGGAGGAGTAGATCCACAAAGTAGTCCCTGCGGGGCCTCCTAATTGTCCTTATATCCCACTCCTTCATTCTTTACTCACCGCCAATATGTAGAGTCTACCCGGAACCATTACGCAGTCGCAATGAAGCAGAACAACCCTTAAGACCCAAACCTTCATGCACGTTCCCCAAACCTATAGTCCGGAACCCTTTTCCCCAATCACCACTAGGATCCGCAAAAACTAGGACTAACCAGGGTCCTCTGTTTTCGAGTGATCTAGTTAAGCACGGAACCCAGCACCCCAGGGCCCAAGATATGGTTTAAGCAAATTTTTCAGAAACGTTTCCAAGGTGTGGGGCTTTGCAAAAATCAGAGGGTTCCCTTTGAGAGGTTCCTTGACAAGCATACTTGCATTTTGAGGATATAATTTGGAGGGGAACTCGTACGTTGACAAACAACCTTGCAACTGAACTGTCTGAACTGCAGGCGAGCCGCCCGCCGCACGCGAGGCTCAAGCACTAAATCCAGACTAACGAAAACTGCAGCGGCAAATAACATGAATCTATGAGGTTCCAGTTCAGTACGGAATGAAACATGGATTTCAAGAACCATTGGGAAGGATCCCTTCAAAGCTTTACGGACATGATTTACAAAGTATTCCCCAAATGCCTACTGAATGCAATGGACTGAACTGGGTTGGAAAAAAGTTCGTATATAGGGTCCCATATTCAAGCCATTAGGGAAAGTATTGAATATCCCAGGGGCCTACCCAGTCAAACCATACAACCTTCCAGATAGCCTGGCTGTAGTGGGAACACCTCTCTGATCAGAGATGTTACCATGAAGGCTTCCAAAATTTGGGAGTCCTTGCTTTGGACTTTCATTATAATTTGTCTGCTCCATGGCTGCTGAGGGTTGAAATGAGCTGAGCTGGCTAGAAAATAGCCACGCTCAACAAAAACCTCCCCGCCCACTGATTGGGACCACATGGGTGCTGGGAACTAAGTTAGGGTCCCTAGAGCAACGTGTTTTCGCATATTCTTTTTTGTCATTTTCCCGCTTTCTCGGCCCACATGTGGGGATGCTCCACACGAGAGCTGCATTTTGAGTCAATGACGCCATGGATGCCTCGCGCGACTGCCCAATTTCATGCCGAAGTGCGAAGACACTCCATCCGGGAACAGGATTTGGAGCACATATGTCCGGACAAGCGGTGCGAGAGCCCGATTTTGCAGCAAAATGTGAGATTTTTTGCCAGCATGTGCGGAGGCTCCATGCAAAAGTAATGATGGAACAGTAGCAAGAACAACCATCATCATGGGCAATAGCAATGTTTGTCACTGTGTCACTTCATAATAAAGACAGGCTCAGTCCTAGAAATGGCATTGCTAAGAAGAGCACCCGTCAGAATGATTGCAAGACTCTTATGCAGTAACTGAAACTGGCACGGCAACAGTAGCGCCAATGGCCAAACTAGTAGTAAATAGATGGCAAAAGCCATGTGGACATTGATGATAGTTCAAAATCAAAACATGGATGAACATGTGTACATGTAGGTGCGTGTTACGCCCCACGAGACAAGAACTAGAACTAGATTCTTAAGATTCAGAGACCCACCTTTGGGAAATCTAGCAACATCTTCGAAGCAATCCTTTGCTAGTCGCGCCGCGCAGTTTTTGAACCTCAGACTCAAAAACCCAGACGTGTCAGGGACCATCGTGGAAAGGATGATTGCGTGGGAGCATGGGGTTGTTTGGGGGTTTCCCCGACATGAGGGCTGCCCTTCCTGGGGGATACCCATAATAAGGAGCACAATATGTTGGGATCTACATTGGGGTCACCCATTTATGGAAACCACTACCCTTCAATAGATGTGACCTTTGATGAAATCCCAGTGCAGGTCGTGCTATGACAAGCCTGTGCATGATTGTAACGTCATCCGTAAGACATCAGCTGCTATCCATGAGAGCTACTGTTGATTCGGCACAACCCCGCATGACTTGATCTACAAGAATCTCATGTGTTCCAACGTGCGGGCGTCTAAGTAAGAGTCATAGAACTTCGTAATATCTTCAAACCATACGCCCCCTGATTGACTTCCGAAAAAGTGTTGCATAGGAATGGTCTAAGTGGGGCGCGTGCTAACAACACCTTCTGACAGTCATACTTGTTGTTCGCAGGGGCTGGAGATCTTGATGCCGAAGTAGCTTCTGTATCGTCAACGAATGATATGGGTAGTTCCCAAAATTAGGGTCCCATTTTGGTACTCCTAAATATTAGTTGCCGTAATATAATCTATAGCCAAAAGGGCCCATAATTTTGAGAACAACCCATCTGGGAGTTTCCGTTTTCTTTCTCATTCCTTTGTTCCTAATTAAGAACCTGCCAGTATGATGAGCACCATGGGTAATTAGGACTCCATATATGGGAGTTTCCCAAAATTAGGGGTAATCTTTATGGGGTCCCCAAAACAAGGATTATCGTATTTTGGGGTCTATATTGGGGTCCCTCTATTTTCGGAAATTACCATATCTACCCTGTTCAGCCTTGCAGTAGACATCGCAATTCTTTTCAGCGTGCGCCCGGCATTGTCACGGCCGTACTAAGGAGTACGCACACAGGGCCCATACCCATGAGAAGAACTCATAGCTTACAGATCCCTTCTTGAAGACCACAACAACATTCATGGCATGGGTTCTGCCCCACGCATTAACAGTTGATCTATAATAGGGGTTATATTAAGTCATCCAACTGTGGATGAGTGGGGGGAGTACCCAATTCATCGCGTTCTGAGATCATTACTGACAAGCTGTCAATGAGTTTGCAGACCTGGGAGGCTGTGTTCGGGAGTACATTCTTGAGCAACTATAATGTTGCACGCATCTTAGCTCACAGACTCTCTTTAATTCGTTTCGGGGCCCGTTTTAGGAGTTTCCATCCATTTTGGGGAGACTTTCTTGAATGCGTATGGGTGTGGGGGACCTCACTGAACCCACACCACCTTTAAATCAAAACCAGAGCCCTCCTTACCATGGGAACCGTATTGAGGATGGCCATTGTAAATTTTCTGGGGGCCCTGTTGTCGGGAGCGTACATATACTACAGAAACTGCAACGATACTACAATGCTCCCTGTGACGAACCTGCATGCATTGTTACCTTGGCATTCACGGCGCAGACGGTGTCCCAACCGAGTATTGTCATTTGGCGGTTAAGCCAAATTTTCTCAGGACAATCTCTATGTTATGACCATTGCTTCTCAAAATGGGAGGCCTTAGCAACTCCAGCCAGCGATCATTAAGACTATATGGGGATGTCCTTCTTATGGAGTATATACAGAATGCTTTGTAAGATGCCCACCTGTTGGGAAATCCTACACAGCCACCCAATAGGATCTCAACAGGACATAACTGCCCAAAACGTTTCGGCAGTTTGGGAAAATCCTAGGCCCAGAACTCTGAGTCCTACTTATTCATTCGCAACCTAGGTCAAGCCCAACGCAGGACCTGCAAGTATGCGAAACCCGCTCATGGTGTTTCACCACCCCGCAGCGCCCTCAGCGGCGCGGCCGTAGAGGAGGTGGCGACTAAGTCGGCGCGTGGAACTTCGCGGGACCACTCGCCTCATGAGCATTTCAGAGTTGTAATTTGGAGGGATACTGACAGAAATCTCAATAGTGATAATACCGCTAAGACGAGTAATAGTAGTAATCAGAACAAGAATGGGAATGGTGCTAGTAACTAGTATCTCAAGAGCTTACACCGCAAAGATGAACAGTATTGCAAGTTTCTCAGATGCACCGGTGAGACCCCATCGAGATTTAAGGGGTGGGGGTGGGGGCTTGCCACATTGGAATGTACACTGAGAACATTTTCGCAAGTCCTGTTTGAACTGAAAGTATGGCAGCGGTTTGGCGCCCGGAGGGTTTCGATCGAGCTCATCAGCATTTCGCTTCAGGAGCTTCAGGAACGTAGGATTTCTAAATTTGAGACCCATGTCTTGGCTGCTGCCACATTCCCACGAAGCCCAAAAAAAACATCGAGTAGGGAATGCTCCCTTAATCAAATCAGGGTCCTGGTACCACTTGAGGTATATTCACGAAGCAAAGTCCATTGGTTGTGGTAAAAAGCAATCTGGGTTCCTGAGTGGGCACAGTGTTGCGGAGGGCTTTTGACTCAATGGTGCAAAAACGGCGAGGGGGGAACTGAATATGAACCCTAACACCTAAACCCTAAACCCTAAGCACTGAACCCTAATCCCTAACCCCGAAACCCTAGACCCGAAGCACTGAACCCTAAACCCTAAGCTCTAAACCCTAACCCCTAAACCCTAACCCCTACACCCGAAGCACTTAACCCTAAACCCTAACTCCCAAACCCTAGAACATTTCCCTAGGCGTTGATACATGGCTCAATCTAGGGAGCCAGGCTCTCCTAAGGCGCAATGTAAACCCCTGATTAATAAACCATAGAACATTATTGGGGTTATATTGGGATACTGGAAAACAAAACGGAAACACCTATTTAGGGTTTAGGGTCTAGGAATGTAGACCCATGATTAATAAACACCCTCCCGTTAGTAGGTATTATAATAGGGATCCTGATATTCAGGCCCTGAAAGGGAGCGGGTGTATTAGTCATGGTTCTACATTACAACTTTTGAATTGCAAAATGTGGGCTTTGGCTCTGAACCTCGCTGGCCACTGCTCCATAATGGTACTGGCGCTAAAGTTTTTTTTAGGACGGCTGGTGGGGGCATGCCAAAAAGGCATGCCAGGGGGTGAATGCTGAGATTTCCAATGCTCTCAGAAGTCACATGCATGAGGCCCATTGGCGCTGTTGTACCGTGCAAGCCGACAAGTGGCTCGCCTCTGGACATCTTGCGGTTGCTGCACAGTAATATCGCGCGACTTTGGAAATCTTGTATCCCTTCCGTTTTGGGGAGCATGATTCGTCCAAAAACGTGAACGGGCAAGACTTCGGCAAAGCTCAAGCTCACTGCGCCTGCCAGCACAGTCGGCAAACGAATGACGTCCGTATCGCGTCAAGGGGGTGTTTTTCCCCACCGGGTGCCTAGTAGTAGTATTGTCGTCGTCGTCGTCGTCGTTCTCGTCGAGCAGTGAGAATAACAATAGTGTATTAACATCAATGGGAAAAGTCATAGTTATAGAACATTCAAAATCAGACTTGTGCCTTGTGCGAGTAAAAAGCATATCTCCAGCCCTCAGAAGCCTTCACACAAGGGCATGCAGTAAAGATCAATATGGTACCAAGAGGATGTACGGCAGCCACACAGATGATCAGAAAAAGCATGCAAGGCATACAAGGAACTGCAATGATCTACTTGGAGGGTCAGGTGGCTCAGTAAGTATGACAATAGTGGGGAGAAAGGCGGTTAGTACGGCTTCTAGGGGTTATACGTAGACTTACTAAGTGACCCTGACCCTCCAAGTACTATGTATGGCCCCAAACCCCAACCTCAACGTACAAGCAAGAAAGCACAAGCTCGGTGTCTGAAACCCTAAGCCACTGGAACCCTAAAAGGGGGCTGTATGGGGAGTATATAGGGTTACATGAGCAGACCCGAAGGGAGTCTATGTGAATGTTATAACGTTATATAGAGGCGCCATAGGGATGGATTGGGCCGTCCATAGTTCAGGTTTTAGGGCATACGTTCTCACCAACAGACATGCCGCCATACGAAAACCGCGGACCTTTTCAAGACAGCCTACACAAGCTTTCGTGCTTGGGATAGGGTACGCCAATTCCCAGGCCCTAAAGCCGAAACCCTAAACCAAGATCTTCAACAAGGAGCCCAGCTCATCAGATTTCAGGAGGATTGCGATGCACAGCCCTGCAAGAGTCCTCAGTTACGCCAGGCAGCTTTTGTGCATGGAGAATGTGGAGGTTCTCGAAAAATTGGGGGTCTCTTTTGGGGGGTTCTAGGGCCACCGCATCGGAAAGCAGAGACACTGTGAGGGCGGGATCTGTACGGGTATTGCTTACAGTGTTCGTTCGGTGCAACCATTACCTAGACAGGTTTTGAGTCTGAGGGATACACTCCGTCACTCCTTGTAGCTACTTGGCGGGTCAGGGACTTAGTAAGTGCACGCATGACCCTATAAGCTACATAATAACCCTAGTTATCCCCATTATTAACCTACTTACTAAGTCCCCCTGGCCTTCCAAGTTCTTTTTTGTAACGCGGCATAACTTGATACTCAGCTGCCCGCGCATTGGATTGGATGCTGCTGGTGCTCAATAACAAGTCAGGTCTGATTTGACATATAAATGTGATAGACATATGACTACGTAAACTTGCTTCATATTGGCGACTGTAGTATCCTCAGTCCAAACACTTCTCACGTTGGATTGGGTACTGTACCCAAGAGACGCAGTTTTTGTTTTGGTGATTGAATCCCGAAGATGTACTCATGACCGGAGGGTGAAGCCTCACTCGAGTAATGTAGTGTAGCATTCAACCTACTGTACTTGGAGGCTCAGGTATCCATAACCTACTCGCCATCCCGCAAACGCAAAACCCTAAACCCCAATGATAAGCCCCCCTAAGTCCCCCTTGCAGTCTCAGAGTCGAGTCATAATTACAGCTAGAAGTAGGTACCCAAAGCTCTGGGAGGATCTAGAAAGTAGAACCCCCCCAATATCGTACCCTGCACTACTACTTGGTACTTTCTAGCAACCCTTGGGGAGGATCTACTTCCAGTTCTACATCCGTGCAGGGGTTTGGGTGGGTTATAGTAATCCCCAACCTCCAAGTGCAGTCGTTAGCGTCGACTCCACAGGCCGAAGCTGTCCGTTTTATGGCGGATCGTTTAGGGTTTAGGGTTCCACCCCTGGCCCCTAAAACCCTTTGAAAAATATTCCTATATAGGGCTCCCTATTAAAGCCATTAAGGATAAATCAAATATTCCAGGAGCCTACCCAGACCCTAAACCCCAAACCCTAAGCCAGTTCCAAGCTAGATCACGTGGCTTTTTGCAAGAAAATGACAGGTAGGCCTGAAGATGTTCCTGTAGCCTCCTTAGACCTATACTACAAATACTATTTTCAATAATTCCCAAGGGTGATACTACAACCCTAAACTCTATCCCCTAAACCATAAACCCAAATAATTCCTAAGGAGACTACAGGTTTTTGTTGTTATTGCTAGTACTTGTTATCACAGTTATCGTTGCTAGTATTGTCTACTGCTTTGACGATTTAAGGATTAAACTATTTTTGGGTCTATATTGTGCCCCACGATTTCTGGAAACTACAATTTCTACGTCCCAAGTCGTTGGATATTGTTTCCGGATAGACTCTGCAAAAAACAGAAGACCCCTTCAGGGACGGGCATACCCATATTGTTGCCCTGAGCCTTTTGCAAACCTCTGAACCGCAAGTCCTAAAACTCTATACACCCTAACCCTAAACCCTAAACCCCAAACCTAAAACCCTAAACCCTAAACCCCTCAGTCGCCATCCAAGAGTACTGGGACCCCCTCCAAGTCTCATAGGACGATCATGGCACGCCTACTAGAGTTTTAGGGTTTGGTCTAGGCTTTAGGGTTTAAGGCTTAGGGCCCCCAAACTAATACAGAATGATCAGCCCCAATACGCCTCAAACAGCCCTAACAATCACCAGTTAATAAGGCCTTCATTTGTGGCGGCCCTAAACCCCCAACCTTAAAGCCCTAACCCCCTAAACCCCCAAACCCTAAACCCCCAACCTTAAAAGCCCTAACCCCCAAAACCCCTAAACCCCCAACCCTAAACCCCTTAACCCTTCAACCACCCCAAAATCGGCCCGGAGCTCAGAAGGAAGCAGCCGATGAAACTTGCTGAACAGCAGTGCTGCTCCTTCCTTGGGCTTACTTGGGGTTAGTAGGGAATAAGGGTGTATATATATAACACATACATATGGGGGGGTTAGGGTTGAGGGTTTAGGATTTAGAGTTAGCAACCTGTAAGGAAATATAATATATTATGGGGAGTAAGTAGGGATCTTGCGGTAATGTAGAAGCTTTGATGGTTACCAGGTGTATAGGACTGTATAGGGATACTAAAGGATTAAGGGCTTAGGGATTCAACGCCGAAGCCTAAATTAATACTTGGCCTAAATAAATACCTCTTGTCGAGAATCAACCGGACAAAAAACTGGACAATTGAATGGAGCTTCACTTATACAGTGATTCACTGGGAAGATTCTCACTATGAATTTGAGGTCTGTTTGCGGTGAGGTTTGGGTTTCGCTGTTCTTCTTTGCAGAGTCTACAGTTTCTGGCTTCGGGTTTAGGGTTTAGAGCTTCAAGCTTACGCTTCCAGCTTCGAGAATTGTGGATGCATTCTGGAGGTTCCCAAACCAACTTTGTCAGTATCATGGAGGGCAGAATCAGAACAGCAGCCCTAGGCCCTAAAACCTAACTAAGCCGGAACATGCCAAAACTCTAGATTTTGGGTCGCAACTTGAGGACCCCACGCAAAATATGGCATTTTCTTCAAGCAGGGTATTTTGGAAAGCCTTCCAAGACTTGGCTGTCTAAAAGATCCAGGCCACCATTTGAACCCTTTGATTAGCATAGAAATAGTGCAGGGTCATCAATTTGGGGAGTAATTAGGGTTGAACACTCCATCTTACCCATGTCATGCTGGCAAAATACGCAATATCTCCACAGGCAACCTAGGTGTTCCACCTCTTGAGATAACTCCCACATGCGGAGTGTTTCTGTTGTTGCTTGAACCAAGTCAGATGGTTGTTTCTTAAAAAATGCTGTGACCAAAGTGTAGTAGACTCTTACTTGCTCTACAGTGAAGACTATAGTGTCTTCAATTTAAATGCTACCCATACCGTTGGTACCAAAGTCCTGCATGACTTCAGTAATCTAAAGTCCCGTGACTTCCAAGTTTCAAGGTACTTAGGGTCATACGGAGTTTGGTGTATCAACACTAAACCACAAACCCTAAACCTCTAAACTCCAGGCCCCTGAACCCTAAACAACTAGAATAGCTGGGTTGGCTTCCTGTAAGCTTCGGGCGTGCCTCATGTCTCCCCATGGCAAAGCATGGCGGTTAGGTTGCAAGTATGGGAGTTAAATAAGGGTTATGTAAGGGTTGCATTCTAGGGGTTATATACCCAGACCCCTGGGAGGATCTAAAAATTAGATCCCCTATATAGACCCATTATAACCCCTATATAGTCCTTATATAATTTCCCATATGGTTCTAGGGGATCTAATTTTTAGATCCCTTTGGGGGTCTGGGAACCCCAATTATAAGTAGTTACTAAGTCACATGCACCTCCAGTCCAAGTAGCAGTTGGAT
>CAJNIZ010044880.1:19486-47565 GCA_905231905.1 Symbiodinium pilosum
CCTCCTACTACTACTACTACTACAGCCGCCGGCGCCGCCGCCACCACCACGGCGACGAGGACTAGGACGACGACTCCTGTTACTATCACTACTTTTACTGTAGTGTTCCACTAAGCAGTTCTGCCCAGGGTCGGGCCGCTTCGGCGAGACATGGCTATGCTCTAGGGAGCCCGATAGCCTACTTGATGAAGGAATATTCCTTAGTCCATGTCAAGTGTCTTGGTGTGTAAAACTATTCCTTAATCATTATGTATTGGGCTCTCTGTCATTGCTCTGGCTAGTTCTTGACGAGGGTGGCGTCACAACTGGACTAGCTTGCGTAATGGCACTTTTTTTGAGTGCAGTTAGACTGGCCAGTTGGCAGCAGCGGGAAGTAAGGGCTTGTTGAGGGTGCACAGATTGCGGACTCCACGCTTCAGGGTTTAGGGCTACCTAAAGCTTGCACAAAATTGATCTCACTTTACTCGGGGAACGGGAAGTCCCTCTCAAAGAGCCTGATAACGGAGAAACTTTACAACAATTTCTGAACCTGAAATTAGGCTAACATGAGACTTCAAAACATCAAAAGCAGCTTTTAAGGTGAGGTGGGGTGAGGTCGTCATAATTTGCGCAGTTCTCTGTTTTACGACATGCATTCCCAGGGCGACACACCCCTGCAGTTCATGTTCTGCTGCTTCACAGGCTGATCTTTAAACAGCTGCGCAGATGCAGTATGTCGTTTTTCAAACATGGGCCAGGGTTATTAATTGGCTGCTTGCATATGGAAATTAGAAGATAAGGGGGTTCACCTTAGAAATTTAAATGGAAATATTTAAGAATCTCACATGCAATGTCTCGCTAAAAAGCGCAGCACTGCATAAACAGTGACCACCCATACAACACAATCCTTAATGTGGGAGGTACCGAGTCATGAGACATGCCATGGCAGCAGCTGAAGAAGCAGTAGTCATTCACATAAGAAGTCACAGCAGCCGTAGCCATACCAACGCTGAAGTCACACATACCTCAGCACGGTTGAGTGCCGCGAGTGTTGGAATTTCAGCTGCCAAAAACACGACTTGACTGCGCAACCTGTACAGAACAGCTTGTGTAGAGTTTCAGGTTGATACAGTTCTGCGGTCTAAACTAGAGGTTGATGTTGAAATTGAAATGCTTATTTGTGCTTCGTTAAAGCTTCACTGCTTTTCAAGTGGACCAGCTCCCCCGCCAAGAGAGAGACTGAAACAGTAACTTCGAGCTAAATGCATCGTGTAACAAGTCGCTGAGTGATATCTCAGAACCTCTCAGTCCCACGACATCTGCGTAGCCTCCACGGAAGATGCTGAAGAATGACTGTTGGATCAATGAGAGATGCTTCTGCATGAGTTCAGTACAGTAAGGGGCTTCTTTCGCAGGTACATATAACAGTGACGATTAACGAGGTCTGTATTGGCTCATTGTTTGTTGAAAGCTCCCAGTCACAAATGCACAGCACCTTCAGCTGTAAGCCTACTTGACCTATAACAGAAACACCATTTGCAAAACAAATTGAAGGTTTTATGGATGGTTGTCAAAACTATGGTCCCTTTATGGATCCCCATTAAAATGCGGCACCTTATATTTAGGGTACCCAAACCATAGTTTTGACAAACACCCATAGTTGAATTCTTAAGGAGGCTACAATCAGCTTTTGGCTAGGAGTTGTGCTCGCAGCCCTCCGCAATCTCATACCAAATGCATACATTCACATGTGTTCCCAACAATGAAACCCACACCTCATCTAAGGGTTCTTTGGAGGAACTCCCCCCCATACGGCTTTTCCAAAAGCGATCAGCTGCAAGGGCTCGTCAAGTTGCCAGAGGCCTTCTTCGGTTGACCTTAGTCCAGGGCTTAAGGTTTAGGCTTTGGGCTAAACCTTAAAACCCTAAACCCTAAAACCCTAAACCCGAAAACCCTAAACCCGAAATCCTGTGGAGTTCCAAGTGCGGCCGCGATAAACCCTGTTTGGAGGTTTACGTAGCTAAAGCTGGTTGTAAGTAGGACAGCCAAATAGCCATGGAGAGCTATAAGCCCTCTAATCCCGGCTTGTATCCGACCACGTACCTCCAACTGCACCGTAAGTCTTTCCTTTGAGAGGGGTATCGTGTTTGTCAGGGGTAACCCTTCCTCTAGTCAAATCCTCTCCCAAACAACAACAACAAGAAGAAGAAATCTATATATATATATATATTTTGCGAATACAATGCTAGTACATATTGCGGGGAACATTCCTTGTTAGGTGGATGTGGGTTTTGTGCTAAGGGGGAGGGCACGAAGTTTGAGGCTCTGCGGGCACCGAACCTTTTCTAGGGAATCCTGAGATATGGTTCAGGCATGCATAGAGCAACTCGCAGATCTACTGCTGGTACTAACAATTCGGCAGGACGCTATTAAACTGCAAAACCGCAATTCTCAATGTGTAGAGTACCTGAGGTCATGCGGGATTTTTCGTACCCACCGTAGCATAAATTTAACCAACGTTTTCACGTAAGCTGAACGGTGTTCCGGGTGCCGGGCAAAGGTTGCAGTTCGTAGGGTTTGGGATTCAATTCAGGGTTTAGGGTTCTTAGCCCCATGGTGTTATCACTCTACATCCCGAGCCCGGTGCACCTAAAGGCCAAAGATCCAATCAAACTAGGTTTTGGCACACAGGGGTGCAGACTTTGGGCTTTTGGTGTTTAGGCTCTGAGATATATCGTGCTTTGGGTGTAGAATTTTGCGGAGAAGTTCCTGAGGCCTCCTCTGTGTAATGCGCTTGGGAGTCATATATAGACTTCAATAAGGGCACTCCTATGTTTAGGAAAGTCCAACATGCCCCCAGGTATGCCAAGCAGTCTAATTTGTTTGTTAGGACTTCGGAGGAGACCCAGCCTAAAACTTTCAGGAAAAAATCAATGTCTTTACTTCTGGTACTTTTTTCACCATTTAGGGTTGAGGCTGTTGTGCACTTGAGCAGTGAGTGACCAAGTTTGGGTTGAAGCTAATATATAAGCCGAAGCAACTTCTATTTCAAGTGGACCTCGTTCGGGGCCTTAACTATTTGCAACGGCTTGGGGTTTGAAGGAAAGCAGTGCGCCCGTTGCAGGCTTCAGCATTGTAGATGCTTCGATATTGCTTCGGGAGCGTGTCTGTGCTGATTCTCACAGTATTTCAAGCACTTCGTACTGCTGTTTTCATGAGCTAAATGCAACTCAGAGATGGAAATTAAGGTGATTTGCACGCAGAGATCCAGCATTAGCAGCCGAGGTAGTACGAAAATTCCAACACATGGTGAACTGTCCTTGTGCCTTTGTAGGTAAACAGTGTGCCAAGAACGTCTCTGACCATATGCTCTTGGAACCCAGAATGTTCTTGTGGTTTGTGCAGATGCTCGGGCGACTGTATGTTCTTGGATCTCGAACATTATTATGTTTTGGGCATGGATGCTCTGGTGACCGTATGCTCTTGCAACGCGAACCATATCACGTTTTGGGCATGGATGCTGTGGTGTCGGTATGCTCTTGGAACACAAACCTTATTGTGCTTCGGGCATGAATTCAACGGAAGTTGTGAGCCATGTGGAAGCACGTGATCTGCAAGAAAGCAAGCATAGAAGAATCATGGAGCGTGACGGCGCCGCATGCAAGTAAGACATAAAGAAGCACGAGCCCTGAAAAAGGGGGTAGCACAAAGCCTCCGAAAAGGGTACTGTCAAGAAGGCGTTGCCTAGTAGAAGTGGTGGTGGTGGTGGCGGCAGCAGCATAGTAGTAGCATCACTGGTACCAGTAAAGCATTAAGGGTAGAAGTAATTCGAGAGGTGATAGGCGTCTAATACCAGTCAGGCCGCGTTCAGGTGGACTTGATGCTGTCATTGAAACTTGCCTAGCGGCATGCGTGCAAGGTTGGACTCTTCCAGCATACGTAGGGAAAGCAAGGATGGCAACGCACCTACATATTGCGATTCGGGGCCCTGTAAAGCTCTGTTTGGAAGCATGCGGTTTGAGTCTGATCACTGGACCTGAAGAGTCAGTGCACTCTGAGGGGATTGAAATGAGCGGAGCAGGGATTTGCAGCTTGTTCAACAGCAGTGTAGAAGATTCTTGCAGAACCTTCCTGGTGACTGGTTCGTCTTCATGTGTTCGCAGCTCCGTAATCTGCTTTGGGCGGCGGATCAGCCCAAATTTCGAAATTCAATTAGCTGAGAAGAGTCAGAAAAGCTGGAAACAGTACACCCTGAACCCCTAAACACCTCAAACCTAAGCGCTTAAAACCCGACACCCTGAACCCTAAAACCCTAAACCCTCACCTTCAAAGCCGCCTTGACCCTTAGACCCCACGCCCTTAACCCATAATCTTTATGATGCCACCTCGGCTGGCAAACAGATTTGGCTGCAAGTGAAGTCTCTAACCCAAACCCCGAACCCTAAACCTATCTTCCCTAAACCCTCCCGAAGTAACCCAAACTAGGAGGACCATCTAGGGCGTAAGCCGAGGTATGGGGTTAGGGGCTTAGGGTGTATGTATATGAACTTATATGCATATGTAGAATATATATATATATACTTTTATATCTATCCTGCAAAATAATGTGGAACCCACCAAAAATTGCCCTATGTGGACTAGCCTCTTTTTTTGAAAGGTGGTCCGCTACATAATCCCTTATGTAACCCCCTCTAAGGCCCATATGGCCCGAAATATTTCGGGTACCCCAAAAAGGGACCATCTCGTTGACAACCGTGCATACGGGGATTATGAGAGGATTAGGGGGTTTTGAGTCCCGATTAGGAGTACATCAAGCAGTGGCTTGGATAAGTTGAAAGGCAGACTTGTTCAAATTGCTTACCCAGTGACAGTGGGCCAAGGAGAATGGTAAGCAGCTATTCCTGCTGATTTGAGTGCAGGTCTCGAACAAATCTCCGCATGTCAGAGGCACTGATTCCGAAGTCCTGGCTCTTTTAGGCCGTGTGCTCTCATCCTTGTGCTATCCCAGCTGATTACAGCGAAAACCTCAAATCTCCCTCGCAACACAAAAGCCCTAGATGGTCGACTGTCACAAACTCTCGAAACAAACCTCTTTTAACCCCAATGCCTACATAAAAGCTAGGGTTTGTTAGTGCTGCAAAAGAGATACGGGTTTCTGAAAACAGGTTGCCCCCAGCGATCCCAGAAACAAATACGGGGTTTCCCTCATGGATTACAAAGGGAAGAGTCAGAAACCACAAGATCTCAAATCCGGCCCCACAAAAATCCAAGCTGCAACCTGCCTTTTTGGGCACATCCAGCATCCCACGGAAAATCGACAGAGATGCCTGATGGCCGGAACTTATTAAAAAAAACCTGAACTTTGCAAACGCTGTGGGGGATAAATGCATCCACAACGAACAGCCAATCTGAACAAGATCCGAACTTCCGAACCTTTGATTCTGAAAGATCTGGGCTATCATGAGGATGCTTGATGGTTCGTACCTCTGCCTGTAAAATTAGGCTTTTAAATCCCAAGCCCACTGGCGCTGCAATTGCAGGCCAAGAAATTTCTCTCGAAGAGACTCAGCATAGCTTGCGTTGAGTGTCAGCGTCTCTACGTTCTGTCTACCAGTGGCCTAAGATGAGTGGCTCTTCATGTCGTTCCTGAGCACCACAAGGCATGGAGACTGGTTCCTTTTGGGGTTGGAACGTATGATTTTGACCTTCCCCATTGGGTTTTAGCATAAGATTCAAAAAGCGAGATCCAACAGTGACCCATGGGGATATTGCTTCAACATGTTTTGACCTTCCTCATGGGCTTTAGCATGAGATTTCAACAGCACGACATCCAACAATGACCCTGGAGAAGGTTTGAACAACTCACAGTGATCGGGCGGTGAGTCCGAAGAAGCTGCATCCGTATGCCAAAAACAAGGCTCTTGCTATAGCTTGCTAGGGTTAGGCTTTTGGGGGTTAGGCTTTGAGGTATGAAGTGCTCGGAACCTACGACGATGACCCAGTAGCGACCCTCAATTTTCAGGTTATTACAAGCATGCGTGTAAGGCTGACAGCTTGTGGGCAACGTAATCCCGCCCTAAACCCTGATCCCAAGACCCTAGCCCATACCCGTCCTCCTAATCATGACCCTCCGCAGGACTCCAAGCCCTAAATACAAACATTCCGGACATAGTGCAAATGTACATTGGGGGAGTGTCTGTTGCGAGGGACGTGGTTTCAGACTTCACACTAAGGTGTCAGGGTCTCGTCCAGAACCAGACGTCCTACGTTCAAACCCTTCGCCAATAACAGCCCTCCGCCCTCTCATGATACTGTTCCTCCCATTTACAATTGCACTATGTTGGGAATATTCGCTATCCGATGTTATTGGGGGGTGGAGGTTCATTGTTAGCGGGATGGGATCTAACTGCATCAAAACCCATATGCAGCCTGCAGCGTCCGCAAGTGCTGGCGCAGCACGCTCGTACAAACCTCATGTAGCGTTAGATAGCGTGTTGCTGCTTCAGTTTTGGGTGCCATCTGCCCTTATGCATCCAATGTGAACTTACAGCTGCCATCTTTCGCAAAAACTACACGAACCATGCTTTCGATGCGGGCAGAAGCTAACTATCTGTTCGCAGGGAGCCTCAGACCCCTTGAATTGACGGATGATCTTCAAATAATGTTCGAGCCTATCTCTAAGTTCCTTGGTCCCCGGGTAGAAAATCTAATTTCACTTGGTTATTAGGACTATAGACAAGACAAATTAGAACATATTTGGGGGGGGGACTTCCATTTAGTGCTACTCTATAGTAGTCTCTGTGGCCATACCCTAAACCCTAGACTTTCAAACCTGCCATAGTCCACCATCTTTTGGGCAGGTTCGTCAAGACGGAAGGGGGGGCAGGCTGGAATGGCAGTAGTTTGAGGCATGACCACCTGTAATTTGGGAAAGCTACATGACCTATAGTCTAAACCCTAAACCCTAAACCCCTAAACCCTAAACCCCTAAACCCTAGAGTCTTTAGGGTGAAGCGTTTAGGGTTAAGGTTTTCGTAGACTCCTAGTATCCCCCTCAATAACCCCTGTTCTCCTCCCCTATATAATCCCCTATACAACCCCCTTTGAGGAGTTTAGACTACAATTCACATGAGTTTCGTTGAAGGAACTGCGAAGATGCAAGCTGAGGTAGAAGACATAACCAAGTCCCATGAACCTCTAGAACCTCCAAGTAGCGGTATGATTCTCAGCTCTTTTGGAACAGGTGGGGGGGCTTTCATTCGACTTCTTGGGTTGCTGGTTACTACGGACAGAGAACATCTCCAGCCAAAATCCGACTGTGCTTTCTTTCCAACTCAGAAAAGGGAAGTGCACAAAGCAGGTCATGAACAACTATTCAACTATTCTGAATATTCTGCTGCTATGCGTTTTTGGGCCATCTGATGCTTGTTTGTCAGACGGCTTCAGCAAAAATGACTAGTTGTTCTTTGACAAAGGTATACCTCTGCTATGTGTGGAAGAACACGATTCCCTTCGTGAAGTCACCAAAAAAATTGGCTCAGATGTTCTGCCCTCCCATATCCTCCAGTCATGCCTGCTTTGAATGTTTAAATCTTGTGACTCAAGACACAGGGTTTCTTGCAACAGCGAGCCTGAGTTGAGGGTTTAGGGTGTACGGGTTTAGGGCTTCCGAGCTAGAATTACACAAGAAACTCTCGCGCTTTTTTTTTGCTGGACGGCCGTTGATTGTTATCGAGTCGCTCCACGGAAGCCAGCTGCCTTCTTCAGACGTGCTCCGCTTCTGTGCCCCCCGACAATGAGCACTTAGAATTCGGTTGATAGTAATTGAAGTAGGGGCTTTTGGTAGGTATATGGTTATTAAATACTTGGACCTTTAGGGTTCTGTGGACATCCTATGGGACCCTAAACCCTAACCCTTACACCCTCAAAATTCTAAACCCAAAGCCCAGACCAAAATCCTAAACCGCAAAACCCTAGATGCTAAACCCTAAATCTGATACCCTAAACCCTTAACCCCAAAAACCTAAACCCCAAAAACTTGCACCCTAACCCTCAAACCCTAACCCTAAAACCCTGTCCTAAACCTCAAAACCTTAAATATAAGGATAAACCCTAAAGCCCAAAACCCTCAACCTCAAAACCTTAAACTTAAACCCTTAAGCGTGACGTCAAGTGTTGGCTCCGGGCTTCTGCGAGCTGCCTCCCAAATTGGCACCCTTCGGCGCAAACTCTGCCTAGAATGGATCCCCAGGAGACTTGGGATAAACTTCAGGGATTGGGGACTACAAGTTTAGGGCTTAGGGTAGAGGAACTGAAGTTCAGGGTTTAGGCACTAGAGTTTTCGGCCCAGGGTTGAGGGACTACAGCTTAGGGTTGGAGGTTAGCTTGTGAGGGTTGGAGTTTGGGGCTTAATATAGCCTGGGAAAGGGGGAGGGGCTGCACAGGGAACATACCTATACAGGGTTACAGCAGGGTTCTGCATGAATTGTTTAGGGAATACTGTCAGGTTCATGGGTAGTTTGACACGGGGTCATGTTCCCTAAGTTAAAATGTGATTATGTATAATCTCTTTTTCCAGCCCCGGTTGTAACTGTCCCTGAACCTTCAAGTATTGTATATTGCCTATCTCCAGGGTCGCAATCTACTGGGTGAAGGGTTTCTGATGGTCAGAAGGCATCCACAACTTGGAGGATATTGGAGGATTCTTAACATTAGGGGTCCTTCTTGAGGTCTCCTAATAACCAGGATTGCAAGAATTTGGGTTGCACACCTTGAGTAGGCTTTAGGGTTTTGGTGTGCAAATTAAATTCCTTCTTTGATTCAGAAATACGCCCTAAACCCTAAACCCTATGTCATGACAAAAGACAGGCTTAACGTCATTGCAGGACATCCTGAGTCTGGGTTTGGGAACAAAAGCCCTGCACCTACAACCCTGTGAAGTTCCTGCTTCAGGGGTTTCAAGGTTTCGGGTTTAGGATTTAAACCCTACAAACCCTAAACCCTACACCCCTATAGGGTTCAGGGCATAGGATTCAAGGTATCAGACCTCCGGTTGGGTACCGCTTGAAGGCAACCGGAGAAATTCGTCTGTAGGATGATGGGGTACATATGAGCCATAATCTCAACTCCTAGTATCCCCCTTAACAACCCCCATAATACTCCCCTTCATAATTCCCTTCAAGGAGTTTAGACCATAGCTCATATGGCCACTTTGATAGAACGAGGAGCTGATACTGAGCACTTTGCGCCCCATACCGCATGGGATCCGATTCCTCCCCGGAGTACCGGTAGGTGGGCAATCTGAAACTTGCCTAGTGCTGCCTGCCTGTGGTTTAGGGTTTAGGGTTCTGGGTTTGGGGTTTAGGGTTTAGTGGTTTAGGGCTTTGGGGTTTGGGGTTTAGGGTATTAGAGTTTCCAATGGGGGGACTTCTTATAAAGGGCATATAAGGGCCATATAGGGATGATGGGGAGCTACATAGTGGGTATATGTGGCTTACGTAAGGTCCCTACATGGTAGCTCCCCTTCTGTAATTGCCTTGAACTGTAGCTCTAAGGCAAGGCCATTGTGCACCATAAGCATAATATCCTTGTGGCCTTGGAACCCTCAACCCTCAACCCTAAACCCTAAACCTTAACCGTGTGTGTGTGTGTGTGTGCAACTGCAGGCATTCTGACTGCCAGCTTTTCTGCTCTGTTTGCCTCCCTCCCTTCCCTGCAGCCGAGGTTGGGGTTTAGTTTAGGGATTGGGATTTAGGGTTTAGGGTGATCCCAATTCTGGGTTGCTACTTTGCTAGCTTGAAGTCGTTGAAGAAGTCGTGGTAGGTAATAGTACTCAATCTCTGTCTCTCGCCATCTCTTATGTGGTACACCTAAACCCTTAACCATAAGCCGCTTTACCCTGAACTTGTTAGTAAGAAGCTTGCTATGCTCAAGCACTAGGTTGTGGGTCAGTGACGCATGTTCAACAGGTACGCTGGTTAAGGTTCATGCCAAACAACTGGAGTAGGGTTGTGGGGCATATGCTACTTCAGATATACAAGGATTTTCTGGCAATTATGTCGGTAATGGTTCAGGCTTTCTTATGTGACAATCCCTGTTGGCCCCCATATAGATCCAGTTCCCATTCAGCTTCTGCTTTTCACTTCACCATTGTGATTAAATTTTTCTGAGGCTTCTACATTCCCTAATATCAACCCCTCCCACCACTGAATCTTCAAGCTTCCTCCAAAAACTAAAACCAGAATGGGAATGTTTCATATTTGGGGGAGGAGAACCCTAAACCCTAATCTCCAAACCCTGCTCCCTAATCCCTAAACCAAAATGCCAAACAACCCTAAACCCAAATTGGGGGAGGGCAATGAGCACACGCTACTCTTAGCTTTGACCTTGGCTCTGTTTCAGCTTGGCACCTGTACCATAACATGCTTCCATGCGAAACAGCGCTGCGATACCTAAAGTCAGGGTTTAGGGTTTAGGGGTTTAGGGTTTAGGGTTTGGGGTTTAGGGGTTTAGGGTCCCTGGTGTCGTCATGTGCCTGATTGGGGACTGTTAGGACTTATGAAGATTGATTAGGCACCCTAAGCCCTAAACCCCATACCTTCTGTGTCTTTGAGGTGCAAATTGAGGCGGCCCAGGGTAATCGCTAATGTCATATACGTTCATGGGAGTCTCACAAATGTTTCCCCATACAGCCCTGACTATGGCACCCCGAAACACTAAACCCTAGACCCCAAACCCTATACGCGGTTTGGGTTTTGGGTTCAGGAGCTAGGGTCTAGGTGTTAGGGTTTAGGTAAGTAGATAGTATGGCTTTGGGTATGTTATAATAAGATCCCCATATATCCCATATTCTATCTACTTAAGGGGGACTACCAACCCTAAACCCCAAACTCTTAACCCTAAGCCCTAACCCTTAAGTCCCGATAATGCCTTTACAAGCCCTGTATCCCCCAAGGGTCTATATGGGTACCCAACTGTGAAAACACCGTACAGGGGTACGGATTCTCAGGGGGACCCTCGGGGTCCTCATTGGGAATTTAGGGTTTAGGGTTTATTATAAGCATTTGTAAGCATTTAGGCTGCAGGATTGAATACAAGGACGTTTTCCCGAAATTGACATTCCTTTTTTGGGGGGTCATGAAACCACTCAGGATTGAAATATATTGGGGTCGATATTGAGGTCCCCTGGTTAAGGGAAATTACAGTTTTGAGAAACTGCCATATCAGCTATAGTGTAAACGCCTAGTCTCCCCCTTAATAAGCCCTATAACACTCCCCTATATAACCCCCCTACAAGGCGTTTAGACTGTCGCTCACATGAGCTTCCCCTCAACTTTGCTTCGGGGATCCCCCTGGGGCTCGAAGGCCAGTTGTCAAAAGATGTACACACGTTCCCAAGAAGTGCCTTCTACCTTGATCTGTACGTCTTAAATAGGGTATACTTGGCCTGAACCTCCAAGTAGGACACCCAACACATGAATCTGTCGATATGAGTCTGCCCAACACATGAATATGCCGATATGAGTCTGCCAACAAAATCTGGGGCGTGTCACGTCTGTTGATTCCTTTCGCGGGACTGGTTGCCGGAAGCGCGGTGATATCTGAACCCCTTCGGGGTTGTCCAGATAGGCATTTTCGTGTGCTTTACAGACAAACTTGCCCTTTGCTTGTTTGCATTCTGTTGGTACAGCTGCTGCAGCTGCTACTGGTACTCCCGCTCCCTCTCCTCGTCCCCCTACTACTCCTATTGCTGCTGGTTCAGCGAACTACTACTACTACTACTACTACTACTCCTAATAATAATAATGATAATAATAAATACCACTTCCACTACCACTACTTCTACTCCCATTTCGAAAATTGAAAAACATCCCAAGATTGTGCCTTCTTCTCGCGCCATGGCTTAAACATACTACACTACAGTTTACTACAACATGTATATAGATAGTATTCATATTGATATTATTCTTCCTGCAATTAGTACTGATGCAGCTTTAACCTAACTATAAATGTACGTATATGTTACTTCCCGTAAAGAGGCGGACCCTGATATAGGCCTTCAAACATACTATAGACCTTATAGGGACTCCCAAACTAGGTAGCCCTGATTTTGGAGAGCCCCCATAACCCAGTTATATGGGGGTTTCTCGAAATTAGGTGTACCTTTTTGTGGTTTCCCATAATGAGGATTGTAGTATTTGGGGGTCTATATTGGGTTTCCCTTATTTTTCGGAAGCTACCATATGTCCCGTGTTTCTCCTGAGTGTAAGAACCTTGGTGATTAAGAAACTCAATCGTGGCTGGGCTATTGCATCGCTGCGTCTCGGAGCCTGCCTAGTGTGGGTGGAAAGACATAGGTTTCATTGATAAAGCCAGAAGGTACCTCAAATTCAGTAGTATATCCCTTACTGTACTCTGACGGGGGCCAGGCAGTTTCCCCCAATAAGACCCTAGGGGTCACAGTGGTGGCCGTGGTTACATAATTCCAATCTCGGAACGGGCTTTCTCAAAAGTGGGCGCCCGGTATGTAGATATGAGCCATACTCTAATCTCCCAGTATCCCCCTTAATAACCCCTATGGTAATACCCTATAAAATCTCCTATCTCACCCCCTTGAAGGAGTTTAGACCATAGCTCATATCCCGAGAACAAGACAATCCCTGGAATGAATAGGGACTTACCGGAAGGGACCTCTGACTGTTGGAAACCCTCCGATTGTGGCGTTTAGGGCTTAGGGGTTCCGGGGTTTAGGGTTCGGGGTTTAGTGCAATCTTGTGTTCGAGATGGCTGGCCCCACGCTGAAGATAATCTCAGAGCCCGAAGCATACTGTAGGACATTCTCCAAGGAATCGTAGTCTAAACTCCTAGTATCTCCCTTAGAAATCGTTGTAACAGTCCCCTATAGGATCCCCTATCCAAGAGATCCACGGGAAGAGCAAGTTTGACAGAGGTTCCTACTGGGCTGCCAGGAAAAGCCCAGGTCAACTCAGGTATACCTCGAGATTGGGAGGACTGCGCTTGCAGCTCGCATGCGTCCACGGAAGCTCCGAAATCCTAACCTGGGGTTTATGACAATGTAGAGATTCGAAGAGGACTGTGCAGGGCCCACTTTAGGACTACAGATTGAAGGGCGCACTCTTTCAGATCCAGGCTTCACAGATGCACTGCAAGAAGATACCCCAATCTCAAGGCCCACCCATCTCTTGCTCTCTCTCTCCCTCTCCCTCTCTCTGGGCTGGAACTCCCAAATGCACCATCCTATGGGGTCCGGAAATCGGGGACCCTTGGGGTCCCAGGGAAAACTGCGGTTAACAAAGAGATTCCGTCGATCCTCCGATTAAAGGGAGTGCGCTTACCCCATAAGAAGGTAGCAAAAGACGTAGCCCAAATCCGTGAGTAATGAACCAACTCCCCTTAATAGGGATCCTGATATTAAGGCTTAAACCCTAAACTCTAAACCTTAATCTTAAGGCCCTTGAAAGGAGGGGGTTTATTAATCAGGGGTCTACGGTAGCCTTGTGGTATCCCGCTAACATCGGCCAGGAACCAAAAGCCTACCAAAGTCTTACCCGGTAAGTCTTACCCAAGAAGCGTGGAGGTGAAAGAGGTTCAGGTTATGGGGTTTAGGCGTTTAAGGGTTTGAAAACACCCTTCAGTAGATCGAAAACGGGTTTTCTGGAGATCTTATTGTTGTAGTATACCCAAAGCTATCAACTTAAGCGGGGCTATAAGGTTGAGAGCAGTGAAGGTAAGAACTACCGACCGGCAGTATCGGGAAGAATGGCTGGAGGGAAGCCAAAGAGGAAACCCATAAATCCTGAAGCCTAGACCGCCGGAAAGCTGCTAGCCTCATGAAACTTGAGGGTTGGACCCTAAACCCTAAACCTTTAACCCTAAACCCTCAGGCCTTGAAATTTGGGACCTAAACCCTAAACCTTTGACCCTAAACACCTGGGCTTTGGGATTTAGGATTTACGGTGAGGCATACTGTATTTCAGGGGCAGGATTGGTGGTGCTCCTCTGATTCGGTAAAAGGTATGCTGGAATACTTTGGCTGTATGTAGAAGCGCACATGATATCGTGGATGGACGGAATGCTGCAAGACCCATGCACCTAAGTCCCTAGAGTTATGGTAGCATTGTATATTTGGGGTCGTGCAGGGCTTTGTCCAGTAACAGCATGTGAGCTATATATATATATATATATAGTCTACACTCCTGGTATCCCAATTAATAACCCCTATAATACTCCCCAAACTCTAAGCCCAAATACCCTATCTAACCCCTTCAAGGAGTTGAGACTATGGCTCATGTGTGAATCCGGCTCTTATGCTGGGTGGTCCGAGTCCGAGTCCTAGACCATGCTTGGAGGGTCAGGGGGACGTAGTAAGTATGTTAATAAAGGGGATAATTGGGGTTACTATATGGGTTTTAATGGTTATTGACCTACTTACTAAGTCCCCCTGACCCTCCAAGTAACAACGGGAAATAAAATGGAGACGACTGTAGTCGAAAGGGTTTAGGGCATAGTGCTTAGGGTTCAGGGTCAGGTGGTAAAGGAGATACGAGGGTTACTATGTGACGGATCGGGGGCATAAGTATACTTACCACGTCCCCCCTGGCCCAACAAGTAGGTAGTCCCCCCACCCACTAACAGTGACCATGATCATATTAGGGTCCCTCTATGTGCTCGCTACCCAACGATTCTTGCGCTTGTGGGGACAGACCTATACTTTTGCAGGGCTGTGATGGCATTTATAGTCACAGTCACATCACTTTCTAGTTTGAGATTTCCCTTCTGGCGAAAGGTTAAACCTTAAACTAAACTCTAATACAGTAAACCCTTATACTCTAAACCCTCAACCCTAGGTTCGGGGTTGAGATGTCCATCCTTGTGCAAATTGCTTATCTAACTGAGTACCACCTACTGTAACCTATTTTAAGCACGAGTTGAAGTCAGTACCTGTGTTCTAGCACCATAGCTGCTACCTTTTTTCCAACCGTGCTTGCGCATTGTTCAAAATTCAAGATACTGTTATACGATTATTCGCCCAGTATCTTGCGTCATTCGACGTGTAAACCTTCAACCTGGTTGTGAACAGCCTCATGGTTGAGCTATAGTCTAAACTCCTAGTACTCCCTTTGAATACTCCCCTATAAAGCTCGCCTTAAGGAGTTTAGACTAAAGCTCACATAACTTCAATAGGACACTGAGGTACCTTCTACGGTAACTGAGTCATTCAATATGGTATGTTACAGAATAACATTGGCAATTACGCGGGCTTCGATGTTTCACCCGAGTCCCAGCCATTGTCACTCGATGTACGAGGACAACTCCTCGTCTGCAGCCTGTTTTGGGCGACCTGCACAATGACGGTTTTCAGGTGTATGTGGATGTTCAAGGCAACCATAACCCAGTTGTACCCAGTAGTTACTCCAGTAAGGGGCTCATATCATAATCATGACTGGGTTAAGTACAGGTATAGGTAGGTCATAAGTACCCTAAACCTCCAAGTAGGGGTGTGCAGCTTAGGACGCCCCGACTTCAAGGAACTTTTGCAAGCTAGTCACCAAGTGGATACCATCGCATGAACCTCACATAAACAGTCTTGTATATGCTCACGAGGCTATATGAGATCTCTATAGGCTTACGTATTAATATTTACCTGCCGACTTCCCACCTGCACCTCTGCTTGACCTTGGGTACTGCCCCCCCTCAGCAACAGCTGGATAATAATTATAATATGGTTTTATACAGCCCTTAATAGGACCCCTAATATAGACTGTTACTGAGGGGGGGGCAGTACCCAAGCTTGACCCTTGAACTAACAGTTTCCCCAAACTGGGGGATCCCAATATGGGGGTTTCCCAAATTAGGGGAACACTTTTTAGGGTTCCCTATAATAAGGACTACAGTATTTTGGGGTCTACATTGGGGTCCCCTCATTTAGGGAAACTACCATATAACCCCCCCGACACTATAATCTTTCTTGTGGGGACCGCAAAAAAGGTACCCCCAACTTCGGGAAACGCCAATTCAATTTCAGGATGTCGAGTATGCTTAGGCGCTGTCATAGAGAATTAACTAAACTATGGTGAGCTTGGAACCCTAGCAAAAAATATTTTTTTTGCTATTCCTTAGGGTTGTAATAAGCAAACAGAAAAATATTTCCAAGTACCCCTAAGTAAAGCCTTCTATAAGGATCTCTTCACCATTCCCCAGCTCAGAACTCCGGAACGGAATATGTCAAGGCAGTTGTAACCCCCTATTGTAGCTGCAGCTATACCCGAGGCGGCGTCTGTGGAACCTGCGTTTTTAGGGCTTCAGACCACAGAAACGAACACACAACCTTGAGAAGACGTGTTCCGTACTGTTGATATAGAAATCTGCATGTACTTAATATACTACCATAATTCCTAGGATATAAGGTGTTTAGGGTCATGCAGGATTTATAGCATGCACCATGGGAGCCCGGTGGACCCTCAACCCTAAACGTGATTCTAAGCCGCTACTATGGGCCCCTACCGATTTCCTGGATCCTGACTATGGGCCCCTAACTGGTTTGTAATGTTTCTGTAGGGTATGTAATAGGTATACAAGGATACCAGGATTAATGGCCCGTACGAAGGGTCCATGCTTCCAATCTTAGTGTGGTGGTGGTACTGAGGCCTTGACAACTCTGAAGCCCCAAGGCTTACGCCCAAAAGCGGTGTTTCCTGAAGTGGGGGTCACTCTTGAGGGTACCTGTAATGAGGATAGGGTCTATTTTGGGGCCCCTCTATTTTGGGAAACTACCATATAACCTAAACCCTGAACTCTAGTCGGTAGGGATGAGTGGGAGTCATTGGGCCCGGATAGTGCTATCACGTTGTAGGGCTTTTTGTAGGAACTAAGGTTATCCTCACATATCTGGAGGGTTATGCAATGAAAGTCTGGCGAACCTCCACTGTAGCTTCAGTACTGCCCCCCCTCAGTGACAGTTGGATAATAAGTATAATATGGTTATATATAGCCCTTAATAGGACCCCTAATATAGACTGTTACTGGGGGAGAGACCCGAAGCTCAATCAAATGGTGAACCCTAAGCCCTAAACCCTTTACTGCTAGTTACTAGGAGCTTTGATCTGATTGAAGGAACATTCGCTATTGCTCTCAGGGATGTTGATACAGAAGAAAAGAAGAATCCAGGTAAAGCCTAAACCCTAAACCCCTAAACGCCTAAACCCTAAACCCCAGGCTTCAAGCGTAGTTTAGACTGAAGGCCGCTCCAGCTGTGTGCCCTCTGAGGTCACCACCGACATCGAAGGCTACATTCTTGTTGCTCCTGACTTGCTGGTTGTTCGTAGGGAAAGAGGCATGGCAGTTTTTCATTATGCGATTGAAGATTCAAGGTTGGGGTTCAGTTTAGGATTCGGGGTTTAGGATTTCAGGAATGAAAGAAGAACGAACACTACTGATTTCTTGCGGAGGATGTAGGACTAACACCCAGCGAGCTGATGCAGGAGTCTAGGCGCCCGTCAGGCTTAGCTTCCGAGACCCTGTCTACACACCCCTGCTTACTGCCCCTCTTCTAAAATAGACCCTAAAATAGGGCCTGTTCACGCGAGGTCTATGTTCTTAGATCAGCTTCTGTGGCGTGCGGCCGACACATGCGGGAAGAAAAAAAACACATCAACACAAGCTTTCCCTATATTTCAAGACTTCCCACCAGCAGTCGAGAAAGTCCTCAGTACCCAACCCGCCGAAACCCTTGACCCCGCACCGTTTGCTTTCTGAGGCAACCCCCTCGTACAAGGGACGCACCCTGTTAAGTCAAATGAGCCATAGGCTAAAATCCTAGTATCCCCCTTAGTAACCCCCTATAATAGTCCCCTATACAACCCCCCTTTAAGAAGTTTGTACTATTGTTCAAATGAATACCCGTGGGTCCTCCTGCAAACCTTCGCTTGGCCTCCTCTCCACAGTCTAGTCTTGGCTGCTCTCTTCTCCCCGCTGAAATTTCCATCTTCAAGTCCCTTAATGTGAACTAGAGGACTCCAAGCAATTATAAAGTGCTAAAGTTGTAGCAAAATCCCACCCCAACTCTAAACCCTAAACCCTAGGGTAGCCCTCACACCTGCATTCCACCGTATCCATAGACTGGTTTGTTAGCCATGCCTTCAAGGCCACTCAAACCCAAAACCCTAAGGACCCTGGGTTCCCCAGGCTCCGAAACCCTGAACCCTAGACCCTAAACCCCCAAACCCTAAATCCTAAACCACAAGCCCCTGAACCCGTAAAACACCAGTCTCAAGGCCCTCAACTTTTAACCTACACGGCTTAGGGTTCAGGGGCTCAATGCCCGAGACCTTACAATTCCACCCCGCATTTCTGAGCCAGGTTTGGGGATGTAGTGACAACTGGATTTCTATGTGGGCTATAGTCCAAACTTCTAGTATCCCCTCAATAACCGCTATAATAGGACCCTATAGCATCCCCCATATAGACCCCCCTTTAAGGAGTTTAGATTACAACTTATGTTCATTCTAAGGATGCGACCCTAAACGCTGAGTCCTAAACAGTAAGCCCTTAACCGCGGAATGGGGTCACCATCAAGAAATTTGGGAACGCGGCTGAGGATCCCGAAGTCCCAAACCGTGTACCCTCAACCTGCAGCTTCTGTCTAGCTCCTAAGCCTTGTCCCTAAAGCACGCTAAGCCTGAAGCCATAGCCCCTAAACCTACAGTGCATGCACCACCTTATATACCCCATATCCCAATACTTACAACATGTTGCGGATCCCAAGTGGTGCAAGATTTCCTCCATCCAAAAAGAACCTACTCCCTAAACCCTAAACTCTTACCTGACGTGCTCTCAAACCTTAACCCTAGTCAGTACTAGTACACCCGACTCCCCAAACCTGGGCTGCAGCTAGGGTTTAGGAATTAGAGTCTATGGTTTAGGATGTAGGTTTTTGAAGGTTTAGGGTTTCACGGTTTAGGGTTTAAGGCTTAGGGTAGCTAAGTTGTCATACTTTGGATATGGGTTTAGGGTTTCGGGATGTTGTACATTCTATGCTTTCCACATAATGCTAATTCGATTTAGGTTCCTTTAGCCGCTCCCTGAGCAACAGTCCACATTTCCCACATATTTCATAGACATGAGTCCGTATTATGAAGTATATCCGGGACAATACAACACTACCAAAGGGACCGCCATGTCCATCCTTCTTGGTTCCTTGGTAACCCTAGCACTGACAGTAGCTCATATACCCGCTAAGCCCCAAAACCCCAAACCAAACCCGAAACCCTAAACACCAAACCGAAGCCTTAAACCTCTTCGCCAGCAAAGTATAGGGTTTAGGGTTGAGGGTTTATAGAAGCCAGGTGTACATCTCATTTTCTATTTCTTCTTCTTCCATTTGACGCTCCATCACTGGGTTAATATCCCGAAGCCCTAAACCCTCAATTGTAATTTCCATTTTCTTGTCCATTCCTCCATTCCTACAATTCCCTTAAAATCTCTATTTGGCCCCATACCCTAAGATGCTCTGATATAACCCTGACTCCCACACCAAACCCTTGTCCCAAGATCCCATTTCATATCGGGACCACACCCCTAAATCCCAAACCCTAGCCCGGATTCCAACATATAGCCGCCCCTGCATCCCCCAAAATCTGTTAAAGGGACCATAAACCTTCAACCCTACACCCTTAAATCCTACACCCTAAACAGCAACCCCTAAATCCTAAACCCTACACCCTAAATCCCGAAATCCTAAACCCAAAATCCTAACTCCCTAAATCCTAAACCCCTAAATCCTAAATCCCAAAATCCTAAACCCAAAATCCTAAATCCCTAAATCATGAACCCTAAACTAACCCTAAACCCTAAAACCTAAAAAAACTTACAAGGTCTCCTGATATGCCCTCTAAAGAACCCGCATACCTGCAAAAAGTATGGGATTTAGGGCTTAGGGTTTAGGTTCTAGGGGTTTAGAGTTTAGGATTTGGGGCTTAGTGTTTAGGTTCTAGAGGTTTAGGGTTTAGGGCTTAGGTTTTAAGGTTTAGGGTTTAGGTTTTAGGCTCTAGGGTTTAAAGACCTACATGCACCCTACGGTGATGCAAGCAATCCTGCATGACCATGTGTGCCCTATACCTTGTAAATCATGGTACTATGGTAACGCAGGATTGAAACATGACCAGTATTAGGCCCTGTGTAAAACCTATATCTATTGCAGTTTCCATTTCCTTTCCACTCGATTCTCCATTATTGGGGGGTAAATTCATTAACAAACCCCTAAACCCTAAGTCCCTAAACCCTGGACCCCTCAACTCTAGACCCTAAACCCCTCAACCCTAAACCCCTAAACCCTAAACCCCTCAACCCTAAACCCCTAAACCCCTCAACCCTACACCCTAAACCCCCAAACCCCTAAACCTTTTCGTGGGATCCTCGCAAAGCCTCCGTGTCCGAGCTGGTACGGAAGGGGTAGCCGGACTCCGCTATCTCGGCTCGGAGCTCCTCCAACATAGTGAAATAGTGGGCCTCAATTAGGGTCCCTTTTGGGGGTCCCTATGGTATTATAGGGAATCATGGAAAAGAAAATGGAAACTACAGGGATTATAGTGATTTTATAATAAGCTATGTAAGCTATAGTCTAAACTCCCTAAAGGGGGATATATGGGGGATTATATAGGGGACAATTATAGGGGTTATTAAGGGGGATACTAGGAGTTTAGACTATGGCTCATATTGAAATAATGGAAAATAAAATGGAAACTACTATTTAAGGCTTAGGGTTTAGGATTTAGGGTTGAAGGTTTTGAGGGTTTAGGGGTTTAGGGTTTAGGGGTTTAGGGGTTTAGGGTTTAGGGGCTTAGGGTTTAGGGTTGAGGGGTTTAGGGCTTCGGGTTTAGGGCTCAGGCCTCGGGATTTAGGGTTTACGGTTTGGGGTTTAGGGTACAGGGTTTAAAGTACCTATATTACTGGTAACCGCCAAGTATGCACTCTCTGCACCGACATGGACGCTTGGGGTGTAGGGTCCATTTTGCGAGGAAGTCTACAGGCGGGGTGCTCGCAAGCTACATAACTATACTTTTGACTCGCGTACCTCTGCTTTGTAGGACTCAAAGCTCTTCTTAGCCCTTGTAGAGGTTACTTATAACCCCAACTAGAACTTAGGGATCCCTCCCTGTAAAATGTGTGCTAAGCACCCATCGATGGTCAAGGCAAGCAGCATAACTGGGCAACGTGCTCCCTTGAAAGCTCAAAGGACTCAGCAAGTAGGCTTTAAATGGTTTAAGGATTCTTTACAACCCGAGGGCTTCAAGTATACAAATATTACCTACATTGGGCCCTAAAGTCTGTAAAGATTACCTACATTGGGCTATTTGGATCCTTAGGGAAAGTAGAGATACGTAGGGTTTCGGGTTGAGCTTTCACTCCGCAGCAAGGTCCCAACTCTGCTGCTGGTGAGAGCCCTGGGGGTTTAGGGTTTAGGGTCTAGGGTTCAGGGCTGGAGTCTGCAGAGTGCCCTGAATCGCTGCGCCACTGTGACTCAAACATCAAACAGCAAATCGCCTCAAAATGGCAGGCCGTGTAGTTGCTGAGGTCCCAACGCTATTACTTGTCTCCCTGGTGCTCTGAATTTTTAAGGGTTTATAATCCCCCTTGAGTAGATAGAATATGGTTTTGGATATATTTTAATGTGATCCTACCCCATATTCTATCTACTTAAGGGGGACTCTAGAGTGATTGGGGGCGGGATCAATTACAGGGTTCATCCTTGAGCCCTAAACCCTGAACCGCTACTGCATCCTCAGGATCCAGATGATAGCAACCAATTACTTCCCAAAAGTGCAACATCTCCAGTACTTTTTACCGAAATCCCAGATACGCCATTGTTGCGGACTCAGAATTATCTTTTCGATGAGGGGAGGGGGGGGGGGAGTTGGAGCTCAGGTAGCTTGGTTGCGTGTTGCACCCAGATAGAAGCATGAGTTGGGGGGGGGCAATGCGGTTGATACTAAAATTCATGCATAATCTTGTGACAGTGAGTCATGCTCGAGTGTATAGATCCTGCGCTAGTGATGGTCATCTTTGAAAAATTTGAGATCTGCATTGTTTTCAGAGTCATCAGCACTATACAGCACTACCGTGAGAGCTTGTCTTGCTGGGGACAAATGATCCCTAAACCCTAAACCCTAAACCTTTAAACCCTAAACCCTTAAACCCTAAACCCTTAGGCCCTAAACCCTTAAACCCTTAAACCCTAAACCCTTAACCCTGGTCGTCGACAGCCAGAATCTTGGACTCTTCACTCCGCAGACCCTGAACCAACCCCTTACACCATGAGTCCCATGCCCCACACACTCCCTGCACCCTGGATGTCCTTCCTGTTTTAGGTTCTGTCCTTCATGTTTATAGGGTATGTCCCAAAAACGGTAGGACATCCAGGGTCCAGGTAGAACCCAAACCCCACAAGGAGGAGCCCTGAGTTATAATCTGGGTTATAAGGAATCTAAAGCAGGCTGAGTATGATTGGAATACTATAAGTCGTAGTTATGGGATTGTCAGGTACACGCAGAATTTCCAATGTAGTTCCTTTTTGGGTAGTATGCTATAACCCCTTGCCAAAAAAAACATAGCAAACCCCAAAAAAGAAACTACTTTGGAACTCTTGGGTAGCTTTGGCAGCCTCTAAACTCCAAACCGAACCCAACACCATCCAGGAGCGCCTGGAAGTTGTAGATGCAGCCATTAAAGACCTGCTCAGGAAACAAAAGGATTGGGATTCTAGGGGCTCCTCAAGGTTGGGCCGCCACCTGCTACCATCTCAAGGTTGCTACATACTCCAAGCATGTGGGCGGCGGCCTAACTCAAAGCATGTTGACCCGAAACCATAAGCCCTAAACCCCAAAGCCCCAACTATGCCCAGCTGCAAGGCCAAAAGAGGCCATAATAGCCATGCCATACTGCCCAGAGAGCCCAGTCTCCCTTAATTTGGGGGTTTAGGGTTTGGGGTTTAGGGTCCAATATCCCATATTCCCCTGCATGATATTCGGATCCCTAGTATGATTTAAGGCTATCTAAGGTGCAGTCCCCAATTCACGGATGTTGGGCTCTGGGGGGGTTTGAACTTGCACCGTAGACCCCAAACCCTAAATCCGACGCACGGGGCCTAGGGGATCAAGGAAGATCATACGCAGCACCTGCATACCCTCGCCAATCTATTCTGCGGCAACAACTGAACCTCCGGAACACAAAGCCATGAAGAAACTGAATCCTGAACACCATCTCATGATTTGCCCACATGAAGCACTTGAAAGGAACATTGCTTTGACGACTGCAGGACATGTTGCAGATGCCCTGGCTACAATCCACTGGCCTCAGGCTTTAAGGTTTCAGGGTTGATTTTCTGCGAAACTCAGGTGTTGAACAAGTCTCGCATGAACATGCTGCTTGGCATACATTCAAACTTTAAACCATGGAGTCCATAACCTACCCCCAGTACTACCCTGCCAAAAAGTTCCCCTTTATTGGCCTAAGCTTGCCCCAGGTGACCTGAATTTCTGAATTAAAGCGGAAAGGGAGCGGGTGTATAGCGGGGAGGGGGTGCTGTAGTTTGAGAACCCATATTCTAATTTCAAGGCTGAGCATACCCTCACGCATTCGGAGGCTTACTTTCCCCGGATCAAACAAACAAGGCATCCCTGAAAGGGCCACATGAAGACTATACTTCCTTGATCGTGGACGAGACAGGGTTCCATTGAGTTTGGGGAAGGGTACCTGACCATGAATTCCAGGCCCTCAATAGGAATTCCCGGAACTCGAACCTTGGGGCTATTGACCCCAACCCCGGTGCCAGAAACCTTTCCTGAGCCTGAGCCTGGAACGCAGTCTAAGTTTTAGAGTTTGACTGCTGTGTATTTCGGAATAAGGTATGAGCAAAATAGGGCTTGAACCCTGAACCCTACATGAGCTACAGCCAATATTTCCCAAATACTTTCTGGACATGGGTTCCTTATTAAGGAAATATTAGGGACTAAACTCTAAACCCACCCTGAACCCTAAACCCTAAACTATTGACTCCAAACGAAAACCTATGTCTGCCATTATAATGATACCTTGGTACGGCTAATTTTGACCGTAGCTGGCACAAACCTACCTACCACTCTCCCAACCGTGCAGCCGTGAACCCTGCACAGGACATAACACCCTAAACCCAAAACTAAGGTAGGTTCGGGGGGCCTATATACATTGCAGTTTTATGGCTTTAAAAAAGGTTTCATGGGGATTTTGAAGCAAGAAAAGTCTAACACAACTTGCAAATCTACCCTGTAACCTCCCCCCCCCGGCCAGAGTACATCCGCCGTCCGCCATGGGCTGCTGGCCATGTTTCGGATCCTAAGTTGATTATAGGTTTAGGGTTTCGGGCACCGTAAGCCGTAAACTCTGAGCCCTTGAGATGGGATTTATAGTCTAGGGGTTATTGAGTCTAGAATTTACGGCTTAGGGCCAAGAGTTTAGGGCTTCAACCTCGCAATTCCCCAGAAGAACAGCCTACGTGCACACCATTTGGGTTTCAAAGGCTATACTTATGATAGGAAGAGCAGGTAGGGTGTAGGTTTCAGAGCTATAAGATTCGGTGCTTTGGACCTGTGTAGTATAAGGTGTTTGGTGCTAGGGTTGGCGGCCTAGCTTTTATTTGAAAGGCCCCAAGCCCTTTCCATGTAAAGGAGGGTTTAGGAAAAAGGAAACACGTGTAACTGCATGCTTTGTCTGTCACAATGCTCCGAAAACACCATGTCCTAAACCCTAAACCCTGCAACCCTAAACCCGAAACCTAGCTGGCTCTAAGCTGGGCTCCTCTTGTAACTCCTGTTCTTCCTGGGGTCCCTCAGGGCTGTCGCGAAACTCCGTGCTCCAAGTCCTAATGCCTAAAGCCCTAGTATAATCCTTTAACCGTATATAGTAGGGGTTTCCAAAAATTAGGGGTACCTTTTTAGCGGTCCTAATAACAAGGATAAAAGTGTCTTGAGGTCTATATTGGGGTCCCCCAATTTTGGGAGACTACCATATATATATATATCTGTATAACCCCACTGTATTCTCCATTCCCCACATACGCCTACCATAACTGCTTTCGGCACCCTAAACCCTTACCCCAACCCCAAACCTAGACCCTCAATACCCAACATTAACACAGGATCGATGATGGCCAGCCGGCGATGGCCGAGGCTGACACGTGGACAGTCTCCTTGTGGATGAAGGTTGTGGGCTTGCAGGGTATAGAATGTAGGGTTTTCATTAACTTTAGGGTCTGGGGTTGAGGGTTTCGGGTTGGGGTTTACGGGTTTAAGGGTTTAGGGTTTGGGGTTTAGGGTTGAGGTTTAGGAGTTTAGGGTTTGGGGTTTAGGGTGGCTAGGGTTTAGCTTCAGGGTTTAGTGCTTTACAGACCCTAAACCCTGAACCCCAAGGCTCCTAGGACCATGATGGGCTTTCTGTGGGAAAGTTGGGGCTGAGGTTGGTCAATTTCACCATGGAGGAGGGGGGGGGGGGTTCCGAGAATCATAGGGTAGCCAACCCTAAAACTGAAATCCTCAACCCTAAACCCTCAACCCTAAACCCTTGATCCAAGATCTGGGCGTATGGATGTGGGGATGTGGGAGGTTGAAGGCTGGGATACGCTTAGGTGCCCTATATGAGCTACACTCTGAACTCCTATACTCTGAACTCCTAGCGTCCCCCTCAATAAGCCCTATAATACGTAGCAGCTCCATATAGTCCCTTATACAACCCCCTTTTTAAGGAGTTCAGGCTGCGTCTACAAAGGCTGAGTCGAAATCTAACCCCTAGTCGTTTAACGCGGCTTCGGGTTTAGGGTTCAGGGTAGGGGTTCTCCCACTTTGTAAAAACCTCCCTGGTTGGGACTTCTCCCTGAAGGCATCGTCTGCATCATCTACATCAGGAGACTTCATGTTGAGAGTAGGTGCTAGAAGGGGCTAGAAGCAGGCCGACCCCACTTAGGAAATTTGCGACCCCGTCTATAACCTACTAACTACGTCCCGAAAGCCTTCAATCAAGAAAGAACTCCCTTTACCCTAGACCCTGGAAATCCCTGAAACACCAAGGGTCCAAGTACGCAATGGTAATCTGAAAGTTGATTTAACCTGCGTACATGTACCCGATGGGCAAGAAAACAAATACCAAGTAGCTTGTTCTTCGGTCTCGAGCCTAGGTTTACAGCTTAAGGGTTTCCAGCCCCGAAGCCCCAAAGGTATGTAGAATAATAGCCTCTTGGCTGTTTTTGAGGTTTTGGGCTATCATGTTACCTACTTTTGGGGCCCAGGTAGGCCGCAAACCCCAAAAAATCCTTCGCCAAGTCACTGGGGCAGAAATAGCTACCCTCGTCGTCGGGCCCGCGCTGTCGCAAGGCCTGCAAAGGAAAGCGGTTTGTACAATTTGGAATTGCAGTGGCGCGTGAGCTTTGAGGTTAAGGTCTATAGCGTTTTCTTTTTCATTCCTGCAGAATAAGGGGGAAGCGTGATTTTGGATGGGTCAGGCGGACTTAGTAAGTGGGTTAAGAATGGGAATATCTGGGGTTACTATATGGGTTATAGGGGTTACTAACCTACTTACTAAGTCCCCCTGACCCCAACCCCTAAACCCTAAGTAATATATGGTAGTTTCCATTTATTTTCCATTATTACTAAGTCCCCCTGCCCCTCCAAGTATCCGGTACCTTTTATAACAACATTCTGTCTCCAGCCCAGAAAGGCTGCGACATCGTAGTGGAGAGTGGTGCATGGTCAGGCTCTTGGGCTGTTTAGGGCTTGTGTTAGGGATACGGTTTAGGGCTTGGGTTTGGAAAACCGGGATTCATGTTCATAGCTGAATCCCTGCAAGCTACTTCTTGTGCGGTTCAGAGCTTAGGGATGTTTACACAAACCATAAACCCTAAATCCTAAACCCTAAACCATGCGGCTCTTCAAGACCAACCTACTTCGAGGTGCAAGGTAGTCATAATCTACGCGGTAGCAGCAGTAAAAACCAAAGCACCAGTCCAATAACTGGCGGTATCCCAAAGGGTCCACATATACAACTACTAGGGAGTTGGAACCCATAATTCCCTCTACAGTAGGGTATTTTGGGGCCTAATTCCCTAATTGTGTAATAGTGATTCTAAGGAATAATAGGGACTATATTCGGGTCCTCTTATGTTCTTATTATACCACTATTGCAGGGNNGGGGGGTCCTCCTAAGGTATACTTGGCTTTGATGTACATGGAGTAAGTTATGCAATAAGTATCCCGGACCTGCAAGCCTACGTCATAAACCCCTAAGTCCGAAAGCCCAGAGCCCAAACCCTACTAAGCCACCACTACTTTTTCTGATTTCTATTTCCGTTTTGGGGTGCGTGATGAGCCTCGGTGGCAACTTGATCTACGCATGCTTTTTTGCAATGTTCACGCTGCGGCTCTGCAATGAAATTCTACACTATACTATGGAACACAAAACTGGGGGCTTCAAAGGGCTGACCTTTATATGACTGTAGGCTGGTGACAGGCCAACCCCCCCCCTTGCTACAGACCTCTGTCGCGGCCTATTGGTACAAACCCCTTTGTTGCAGGCAGGGAGGGGGTGCGTGGCGTGCTTCGCAGGGGTGTGTGGCCTGATTGAGCTTTCTGCTGCAAGCCCGCTGACGTGGGAGGACCGCCCAAGGCCTGTTACAAACACAATGCTTTTGGGGTGCTCCCACGCCCCCCCACTCAAGGTGAAGCCCAGCAAGAGGCCGTAATGTCATCTACTGTGCTGTGAGAAGGTGACCGCATCAGCTTGCATGATTGCATGTCCGGTAGGTACTGACGCATTAATGCTGCACAGTGAGCGGCATTGACTCTAAATCCCAAGGGCCCTCCCTCTGCACCCTCTAAGAAACTTTTCCCTAAACGCTGCACACCGCTAAATCCCCGGTACAAGACCTTTTTCCCAAAAGGCGTGAGGGCGCGGGGCCTTAAAAGCAAATTCCTAGGCTGTACCCAAAGTGTCCAGGTACCTATATAATGCAAACATAGGGCCCAAAGGGTAAGGGACTCTAACCCCTCAACCCTAAACCC
>CAJNIZ010044881.1:0-10000 GCA_905231905.1 Symbiodinium pilosum
CCCTGTAATCCCTATATAACACCTATAATCCTTGTAGTTTCCGTCTTCTTTTCCATTATCCCAATAGAGCCCCAATATACATATATATATATATATGCTACCCCCCCCCGTACCTACCCTTTGTGGCCTTCATCAGGGACTTTCTTATCTAATCCAAAATAATGCATAACGGGAAATATTAAGGGGGCACCATATATATATATGTATATATACATGTATATATATATACATGTATATATATATACACATGTATAAATCCCGCTATAGCACTAGCCTTGGGTTGGCGGGGCCATCTACCGTTCTTGCAGCCCAGGGCTTCATGGGATTTCTGTCAAGTTTTTGGTGGACGATTATGACGGGGATAGTGGGAAAGAACATGGGAACTACTATTTACTGTTTAGTGTTCAAGGTAACCATTGGGAGAATATTTGGGCTATACTAGGATAATGGAAATCAAGATGTAAACTACTATTTAGGGTTTAGGGTTCTGGGAAGTATGCTAGAGGTGTATGTATATGGACAAAAAGCAGCCGTAGACAGAGTCTCCACCGCTGAAAGCTTCCAGGTATGTCATCTCACACATACAAACATACAGGGACACGCTGAAGGCATCGGTTGAAGCTACAAAGGCAGCGAAGGATTTACGGTTGTGGGGCGCTTTCGTTTCGTCGCGCTCCGCACCATGATAGTTGGCTCGCTTAGGGGACTGGGGAATCCCGGCCCACCAAATCAATCCTATGGCTATCAGATGACTCTTATTCGTTCCTTTTGATAGTCTTGGGGTCACGAAGATGCCCTAAACCCTAATCCCTTAAACCCTCAACCCTATGCCCTACAACCTAAACCCTATCCCTTAAACCCTAAACCCATTTGTGACCCTGGCTCCAATTTTCTATTTGAGTCTACATTATTGGAGCGATATCCCTACGTGTCACTATATGAGACATAGTCTACACTCCTACTATCCCCGTTAACTATAATCAATACTCCCCTATATGATGCCCTATGAACCCCTCTTTAAGGAGTTTAGAACCCTAAGCCGTAAACCCTCTATAATCCCCCGCATAACCCCCTTCGAGGATTTTAGACTATTTCTCATGTAACCCCTTGAAGAGACCCAAGGGCTCCATTTCTTTTCAGGTTTTAGGCTTTGGGGGTTTAGGTTGGATACTGCCCCCCCTCACTAACAGTTGGATGATAAATATATTATGGTTATATATAGCCCTGAATAGGACCCCTAATATAGTAATATAGACTGTTACTGGGGGGGGGCAGTACCCCAAACCCTAAACCCTAAATTAGTATATCGCTTCCATTTTCTTTTCCATTATCCCCATATACGCCCTATGTAAAACCTAAATGGGAGGGGGCAGTTGGGTTTAGGGATTCTGAATTATTCTTTGTGATAGCCAGGCTGCAGGCTGGAATGCTCCGGGTTTGGGGCTTAGGTCCTGACATTCCCGTAGACCCTAAACCCTTAAACCCCCAAACTCAAAACCCTACACTTGCTTCAGAGTTGGGCGTTTGGAGCTTTCAACCCCTAAGCACAAGACAGGAAACTTTTTTAAGGTTTGGGCGTTTGGAGCTTCGGATTATTCAGGGTAAGAGTATGCAAATCCCTTCTACCCGGAAACTTGCCATCTTGAATCACTCTCGTACCCTACATCCCTAAACCTTAACCCTAAACCCTAAACTCATAAACCCGAAGCCCATAAATCCTTAAACCCACTAACCCTAAACAGCTAGACTCATCTTCTTTCCTGGCCCAATTACTCCGGACATACGCAAGAGCTCGGAAGTACTTGGGCAGCGTCGAGGTCGTGCAGGACAGGCAGTTTAGGGCTTAAGGATTTAGGACTCAGGGGTTGAGGTGCTTCCCCAAACCCCAAACCCCTAAACCTTAGGGGTGTATAGGGTTTAGGCGTTGGGTACTGCCCCCACCCAGTGAAAGTTTATATTAGGGGTCCTATTGAGGGCTATATATAACCCTATTATGACTATTATCCAACTGTTACTGAGGGGGGGCAGTACCGAAGGTTTAGGGTTTAGGAATTTAGGGTTTAAGGTTTAGGGCTTAGGCATTGAGGGTCTAAGAGGAGTCAGCGTGTTAGAGCTGGAGGATCTCGACAGGCCACAGCCTAAACCCTAAAGCCCAAACACTAATGCCCGGGTCCAGAGTTTAGGGATGTAAATAGGGTTTAGGGCTTAGGGCTTAGTGTTTAAGGATATGTGGGGTTTCCCAAAACTAGGGGTCCCGGGATCCGCATAATAAGGACTATAGTATGTTGGCGTCCCTCCCCTACTTAAGGAAGTCCTTACACTGTAAACCCTAAACCCTTAAAGCCCTAAACCTTCCCAAATGGGGCTTACGCGGCTTCCATAGGGCACCTGTCCTCTGAAACCCTCAAAGCCTTCAGGATTTAGAGTTTGTTTATAAAATCTTGGAGGACTTTATGGAAAATGAAGATGAGATGGAAACGGGTCTTCTATGAGGTGTAATATAGAGGTGTATTATAGGGGATTATTTCATGTAGAAGCCTGAAGTAGGACGTATATCAGTCCATCATTAACCTCATGTTGATCCATCGCACAAAGTTCTCGGCCAAGCCGTACTCCAACTCAACTGCAGGGTTTAGGGCCTTATGGCTTCAGTACAACCTCTATGCCAACCCCTACCAGTCCAGATTTCATTTGATGAGCCATACCCTTTTCCTTCTTGATGTTGCTTGTGCTTTGGAAACCCTAAACCCTAAACCCCCTAAACCCTAAACCCCTAAACCCTAAACCCTAAGCCCTAAACCCTAAACCCTATAAACCATATAAACCATATAAACCCTAAACCCTAAACCCCATAAACCCAAGCATTCCTAGAAGTTGTTGGGGTCTGCAAAGCATCGTCATATAACCATTGGGCTCCGCGTCGTCATATCTCCCGCGGTTTTGGCTTAGGGTTTGAGGTTTAGGGCTTAGGGTTTAGGGCTTGGGCTTAGGGTTTAGGGCTTGGGGATGTAAGCAGCAATTGACTTGCGTCAGCTGACTAGTCCCATCCCCAAAGGATACTAAGTATCCACATATAATCCCCCTTAAGTAGATGGAATATGGCTTTGGGTACAGTATGATAAGATCTCCATATACCCCATATTCTATCTACTTAACAGGGACCGTAATATAGACTAGGGTCTCTGTGCTAGGAATTTGCAACCCCTTGATACTAATATTGAACCCTTCCCCCACCTCTAATATCAAATAATCCCCTCATAGGAGCATGTAAGTTGGGGGCACATTGAATACCAGGGGTGGGGGAGTGTTTAAGACTTGCAACAAAGGAGCACACACAGTGTAGGGCTTTGGGTAGCGAACCGCTCCAACCCTACACCCTAAACCCTAAACCCTAAAACCCTAAAACCCTAAAACCCTTAAACCCCTAAACCCTAAACCCTTAAACCCCTAGACCCTTAAACCCCTAAACCCTTAAACCCCTAAACCCCTAAATCAAGGCAGAGGCCCCTGGAACTTTCCAAAGTCGTTCTCTCATAATCCTCATCTTGGTTGGCCTTTGGCGCCCTTTGAAAATATTAGTATCTTAGAATACGGGGCAATACTAGGGCTATATTGGGGTTGTATGGGAATAATGCAAAAGAAAATGGAAACTACTATAATGTTAGTATATAGGGTCCTTATAAAACCACTTAGGGAAAATATTTTAGTATCCCAAAGGCCAACCCAGTCATATGTTTCCACATGCTACAAACTTCAAATCATCATGAAACTTCGCTAGGCCCCTGAATTCTAAGACTCCCTCTCTCAGAGCTGCCCACCCGAGCAACTTGCGCATTTAAAATGCGCAGTGCGAACTGCTATGCTTGCTTGCTAAGTTGGAAAGCAGCTTTAGCATGAACAAGGTTCCGGTATGAGAGTTTTAGAGTGAAGGGTTCCGAGATTCAGGGATTAGGGTTCAGAGTGAATTCAAACGATTCCTGGGTTGTCTGCGTACTGACGGTGGTTGCGTGGTGTGCCTTCAACTGCAATCAGGCGCTGGCTGCATACAAATATGCACTGGTTCAGGGCTGAGGGTTTCGGATATGTCTACCATTTTACGTATATAAGTACTTACAACACCCCATACAACCTGGAGACAACCCCTCATAGTATCTGGCAAACACAATTTCACTTCCGGGGAAGGTTGCTGTTAGTAACCTGCGGCGTATATAGAGACCTTTCCTCCTGACTAGATGAACTCAAGACTCATATGAACATGGTCAGCCTCGTCTCGTCAGCAAGATCAGAACGGCATGCTATTAGCAGAAACGATCGAAAGCCTAATGGGCGCTTTCCAAAGGCCGAATCCCTCTGTGTGATAGGACAGGATTATGGTAACCCAAACCTGCACACTTGAGTAGCGTTTTTTGGTGGTTTAACCCAGTAAGATTAAATTCCTTATATAAAATACCATACCCCAAAAGGAGGAGAGAATCTTACTCTATATTGGGTACCATAGTATCCCCAAAACAAATACTACTCACTTGGACCCTACTCTAGCTCTGTGATCCTTCCGGAATGGACGCTTTCCAGAAGCTTCTTGCAGCAATGATGCGGCCCTCCGCCACCTACAACATGAGAGCTCAGAGCCTTGGGACTCGAAGTTTTGCAGCCTTGGGCCTTTTGGGCTGCAGTTTTTATTAATGCAAGCAGTCATGCTAAGTAGGTACGTCTTAACCCTAAACCCTAAGCCCTACAGCCGAGATATAAAACCTTCAACCGTAAACCCTAAATCCTAAGCCCTTTTTGCTTATTAAGTACCAAACCAAGTTAGGCTGTCGACCTTCCAGCGAACATGCAAGCAAAGGAAACAATGGTACCATGGGTGCCCCACTTGCTGAAATAGGGTTTAGGGTTTAAGGCTTAGAGTTCAATCAGGGTTCAGGGCTATGCGCAGCAGTCTCCCCGTAGCAATCACTTCCCGTAGCGAACGGAAGGCATTTGGGGATGATTTCGGACAACCTGGGGGATCACCTAGCCCTGAATTCCCCCCCCTAAACCCTGAACCTAAAGCCTCTAAAGTCTTCATGGGGTCTCCTGTTGGGCTTCCTCGCCCAAGATGAACAACTCAACCCCGTACATTCAAGCGTGGAGTACTATACCCTAAACACACAACACCTTAAATCCTAAGGTGTTGTGGGCTTAGGGTATAGAGGCTTAGGGTTTAGGGTAAACCCAATACCCATAAATCACCCAAAGGACCCCCCATCTTGCTAGGGATTTCGGGAAGTAGGAGCTTTTGGGGTTTCGAGGCCCGGAATGAACGCTTGTAAAATTGAACCTCACGTAACTTCAATAAGGCGAGCATCCCCGGTCCGACAGCCCCCAAAAGCCCCAGCGACCTTACGGGTTTAGGGTTTAGGGTCGGTTGAGGATTCTGGGTTTAGGGAATCAGCGCCCAAAATCAAGTACCTGCCTCTTTTTCCCCATGCACCGCAGTATAACTGCCTTGAAGCCCCTCTAAGTTGCTGATCGGGAACAAGTACAACCTGCAAAAGTTGCAAATCACATTTAATATTCGTCATATTATGATTAATTTAGATATTCTTATGAATATTGATATTATTATTCATAGTAATAATAATGACAGCATTACTACTATCAATAGTACTATGTTGTTATTGTTGTCTAGATGTGGCCATAGGGCCCCCAACGTACCATGCCTTGGCGACGGCGTGAGCGTTCCTTTCAGCTTCTTTAAGCTGAGTCACAGCCGTCTAAAGACAGCCAGCGCAGACTTTGGCAACAAACCTCTGACATTTCAGTCGTCTGCATATGAGCTATAGTCTAAACTCCTAGTATTCCCCTTAATACCCTCTACAGCAGTCCCCTGTATAATCCCTTCTATAACCCCCCTTTAAGGAGTGTAGACTATAGATCATGTAGGGTTGTGATGGTTAGGATCAGGTTTGGTTTGGGTAGTTCGAACTTTATCTTTGGGGCTCAAGGTTCATTCGAGACTCCCGGTTAGACAAGGGAAGCCTTAAGGGTTCAACTACTCAACAATCATAAAAAAAACTTTACTACATGAGAGTTTAGGGTTTACGGTCAGGGTGTGAAGGTTTAGGGTTTGGAGTTTAAAGCTTATAGTCCCACTTAAGTAGATAGAATATGGCTTTGAGTATATTAGAATAAGATCCCCCTATACCCCATATTCTATCTACTTAAGCGGGACTATAGAGTTTAGGGCTCAACCCTGTAAGCTATCGTCACCGTGCGGGAAGAAGGCTTCAGACCAAGCCTTGCACCACGGGACTCTCCACCTGAAAGCCCTTGACAACACTCTAAACCCTAAATCCTAGAATCCTAGAACCTGAACCCTATACTCCAAACTCAAGACCTTCTTGAGCTCCACGAAACATCATGTACATTGAGAAGCCTGGATCTTTAGTTGTTTAGCATCATTGCTTTTGCTGGAATCTTTAAAAGGCCGTGATGCGTTAGACTCAGCGATTTACGGTAACAGATCCCCACTATGCCCTGTGGATATCCGAATGTACCTGTGCCCAAGCCAGTTCATGTCCCGTTTGATTCTCCATTAAATTAAATCTCATTGCCCTCGGCCTCCAAGTAGACCTTGAGACCCTTTCAGCCTAAACCTCGAATAGATATATACAAATGAACAGATGAACGTGCAATATGTACATATATATATATAAACACGCAGATGTACACAAATTTATGTACATATAGCATACATACAGGTACCTCGAACCACCATACTATCCCGCGAGTTCCCCCCTTGATTGGCCTTGATCAATCCCAATTGTAGCTAAACAATCGATAATAATGGGGGAACCTACGGGGCGGAGAGGGGAGTTTGGGGGGGCTCGGAGGGAAAACTACATCCTCAACTCGCCCTCCTTTGCAGTCTAAAGATGATCTGAGTAAGCTGCATAGCCGAAGCTTGGAGCCAGGTCGCTTAGGGTTTTAGGAGTTTAGGGTTTCAGGGTTTGGGGCTTAGAGTTTAAGGTTTAGGGTTTCGGGTTTAGGTTTAAGATTTTAGGGTTTAAGGTTTAGGGTTTAGGATCTTCAGGGCCTAGGGTTGAGGATGCAGGGTTTAGGTTTCAGGGAGAGGAAGAAGATGGAAACTACTGTATCATTGGGGTAGGAAGATTTCGGTTGACTATACAATGTAAAGTATCCCTAGTAGCATTCCAAAGAGACTATGAGATTATGTAGTGGTTATATAAGGTATGGATAAGGCATATATATATATATATATGTGAGTCATAGTCCAGCCTCCGCATATCGCCCTTAATAACTCTTATGGTAGTCTTCTATGTAATACCCTGTATAACCCCCTTTCAGAAGTTTAGACTATAGCTCATAAGCCTAAATCCTATATCCTGGACATGGAGTATGTTTAGGGATTCTGTAGGGCTTAAATTCCTTTGAAGGGCTTGCGTCCTACATGTTCAAAGGGCTTAGGGTTTAGGGTGCAAAACAAAAAATGGACACCCTAAACCCTAAACCCCCAAAACCTAACCCTAAACCCTAAACCCCCAAAACCTAGCCCTAAACCCTAAACCCTAAACCCGCAAAACCTAACCCTAAACCCTAACCCCCAAAACCTGACCCTAAACCCTAAACCCTAGACCGCGTGGTAAGCGGGGTTCAGGGCCGTAAGCTCAGGAATTCAGGCTCATAGGGCTCAGAGTAAGGGGGAAGTTTCAGGTGGGTTTAGGGTTTAGGATTATATAAGGGTTTAGGATTAAGGGTTTAGGGTTTGAGGGTTTGAGGGTTGAGGGGCTTGGGGTTGCAGGGTTTAGAGTTTAAGCTTTCGGGTGTAGGCTTTGGGGTGGTTGCCAGGCGGGCACCCTTACATAAGGCTTGTATAATGCTTTGACGGGGACGCTAGGACTATACAAGTGCCATGTAAGGCTTGTACGGGGCAAATTCTCCACCTGAAGCTTCCTTGGATAAAGATTTGCGCTCATGATTTCAGATTAAACCCTAAACCCTAAACCCGTGTGGCTCAAGTCCAGTGTAGGGCTTAAGGACTTAGGCTTTAAGTTTTAGGAGTCTAGGGCCTTGACTTTACGGAATCCAACACATTTTGGCTGTATACCAGTAAGCTGAAGAGGTACGTTGCAAGGTTCAGGAGTTGAAGCTTTGAGTTTAGGGTTTAAGGGTTTAGGATTTAGGGTTTAGGGTTTTGAGTTTAGGGTTGAGGGTTTAGGGTTTGGAGTTTAGGGTTTATGGTTTTGAGTTTAGGGTTTAGGATTTGGGGTTTAGGGTGTTGAGTTTATGGTTGAGGGTTTAGGGTTTAGGGGTTAGAGTTTAGGGTTTTGAGTTTAGGGTTGGGGGTTGAGGGTTGAGGGGTTCAGGGTAGACGGGTTTAGGGAGTAGTTTGTGCTCAGGGCAGTACAGGGCCTGGAATACCTTCAGGAATCCATGTGCAGCACCTTTGTTACACTTCAATTCTGATAGATGGCCCCTACGAATGAACCTAAACCCTCAACCCCTGACCCCCGAAACCGTGAACTCCTGAACCCTAAACCCTTAAACCCTTAAACCCCACGCTCCGAAACTCCTAAACCCCTAAAACCCTAAAGCCAATGTTTCCCCTTACTGGCCTGTAGGATCCTCAAATAATTTCCACCAATGACCTTCAGATCAACCGCCCTGTATCTCCTAATCAATCCCATTCAGCCCCGACAACCTCCGAAAAGAACTTCAGGGTTTAGGAGTTTAGGGTTTGGGCTATAGTTGAAGTTCCATAGCTTGGGTGGAGTTTGGAGGATAGCCCGCCCGCGCCAGCCGCCTTCTTTTGAGCAAAGAATTGAACGGTTGCGTGATTGCGCGAGGTTCATGGGCAGGTAAACAGGGCTTTCCAAATCAGACAATAAGGCGGGTTTCCATTACATAGGGACCCCCCCCCCTTTTTGAAAGCTCCCATAATGACTCTCCTAGTTACATGCCCCCCTTAGCTGCCCACGTGGAATAGGCGCATAAATCCAATTTGCGGATATAGGGGATATATGAAGGTTATATAGCAACAAGGGATTAGGTTTTAGGTGACTTGCCTTGCGCCCCCTCCGACTAGAACGTGATTCTTTATTTCGCCCAATGGCGGATACCATGGAAACTTTGTCTCGACATGGCCAGGCTTGCAGAAATCCCGTTTGAGGGACTGCGCACAGGAATCGTATAGATGAACATGAATGGTAGGGTTAAGGGTTTAGGTTCGAGGTCACCCTTAAGCATCTTCTGCGTTCGGGCTTGCTCAAATAACCTGGAATTTAGTAGTCATTGGGTACTGCCCCCACCCAGTAACAGTATATATTAGGGGTCCTATTAAGGGCTATATATAACCATATTAGAATTATGATCCAACAGTTACTGAGGGGGGCAGTTCCCAACAGAGAAATATTGTCGAAATTCAATGCTGCAACCCCAAGCCCTTGGATCGGCTAACCCCAAACCATTTCTTCTTCCTTGGACTTGTCCGGGATGTGAAGTAGGTTTGGGGGATGTACCTGAGGGGTAGGTCAAGCCATCCTAAAACTCCTATATAATCCTACATAACCCCTATTCTAACTTTCCATTTTCTGTTCCAGTATCCCAATACAACCCCAATATAAACCCTAAACCCTAAGCCCTGAACCCAACTCTGATGCTGCTCGCTCCATACTACAATGGCCGGTCAGCCACAGGCCACTCTAACTGCCCAAATCCTTTAGGGTTTTGGGTATAGATTTTAGGGTTTAGAGTCTAGATTTTAAGGTTTTATCAAAAAAATAACGGTTTAGGGTATAGATTTTAGATTTTAGGGTTTAGGGTTTAGATTTTACAGGGTTCTATCCAAAAACATAACGGAAAAAACTCATCCTACGCGCTTTCCAAGCTCAAGCGCGTACGTCGTGCTTTGAAGACTGGCCATGTCATAGTAATGTGAGGAAGACCTGAAATTTGGCCCATTTGTGACACGCGCGTTTTCTGGTAGCTTCCCTGAATA
>CAJNIZ010044881.1:21059-47297 GCA_905231905.1 Symbiodinium pilosum
CTGCACTGTATGACAAGCATGAGACAGGTTTGAGGTGCATTGCCCAGGCCAAACCCTACAAAATGTGAATGTTGCATGGGTTTTGGGTGTTTTGCCCATATTTCCAGCACTTTTGTGGCTCCTAAGCAGGCCCCATGATGCTCATGATGCTGATGATGCTGGCTCTTGGGGGGGCTGCTGGGCGCTCAAGAGGCACTGTAAACCCCAACAAAACGCTCAAAATACACGCTGTTGGCAATGTTTGTGGTTCCATGACGTTTTTGATGGCTCTTCTTGGGTTTTTGACTCATCCTTGTCTCCATGAAGCCAAAATGGGGTCCCAATTGTGCTGATGATGCTTCTGTGCGAGGCGCGCGTGCGTGCCTCGTTCAGGAACATCATCAGCACAATTGGGACCCCATTTTAAGCGTTTCGAGTTAACCTAAAGAGAACAAGAACCTCCAAATCCCAAAAAACAACGGATGGCAAGAATAGCATTTTTTCGCGCATAACTTCCGACCAGGAGCATGTAGGGCCTGGGTGGGCTTGGTTTGCGCATGATGGCGGGGCTTTGGAAGGGCGACGGCCAGGCTGGCCAGTGCCACCAGGCCCTAAATTCATAATACTACTAAACCCTAAACCCTAAACACAGAAGCATTGTCCTGCAAGAAGTCTCTGATCCTCAGGTGCGCAGGATAGGAGAAGCACATGTGACCCTTTGGTAGGGAAGCTTCCTAGGAAACCCTTGAACTTCAGGCTTTAGGACACTCCAAAAAACCATTCGGAGGGTCTGTCCTATTTGGGGGCGATGAGGATTTGACTGATTTGGTTTCCGGTTTTTGGGCTTGACTTCACGTACATCCAGTCTAGGGTTTAGGGCTTAAGGTTTAGGGTTACTATTATTGCATCAGATCTTCGAACATTCTCAAAACTGAAGAAAATGCTACGTTCCGTTTTCTTGGGACCTGCAAAAAGGAATCCGGACTTTTGGGAAACCCCCAAATAAACGCCTAAAAGACTCTCTCACCCACCTCCCCATTTGCTACTACTGACTGGCCGCGAGTCAGGGGCTGGGGAGCTATATAACCACCTTTAAGGAGTTTAGACCCTAAGCCCTAAACCCAAACCCTCGTTTTGTATTAAAAACTCCCCTTGAAGGAGTTAAGGAGTTAAGACCTAAACCCGAAACCCCAAGTAGTAATCTCCATGTTCTTTGCCATTATCCCTCTATAAACCCAATATAACCCCTATATCCTAAAGATAGCTCCTACGCAGCGCCGTTTTTTCAACGAGATGCTCCGTGTGACTGGGCAGTTTACGGAGGAATCATCAAGGCTCGAGGAGGCTGCAATCCACCCTAAACCCTAAACCGCCCCTAAAATCTAACAATGGTAATAACAATACTAGTAGCAATGATGCTAATAATAATAATAATAGTAACAATACTAACCGCAATCATAGGACAGCAGTCTTGATGCAGTACTTCTTGGAGTTCCACACTCGTTTGGGGTAAGGCATTCCCGCCAAAACAGAAACTCTCTATACCTGAACCAAACCTAAGTAGCCGGAGCTCGACAACCCAACTCCGAAGCCCGAAGCCATCCACCCTAAACCCTTAAACAATGCGCTTTAGGGTTCTGGGTTTATGGGTTTAGGGGGTTAGGGTTTAGGGAGTTTAGGGTGTAGGGTTCATGGTTTAGGGTAAAACCTGACCCAAACATCCCTAAACCTTTCCCATATCCCTGGCAGAGGTTCTTCCGCTCATGCTGCGCATGGAGGCTGGCGTTTGGAGGGGCCAGGAGCCCTTGCGGCAGGTTTCCTGGGCTTCTACGGAGGTTCTAAGGGTTTAGGGTTTAGGGGTTTAGGGTTTAGGGGTTTAGGGTTTAGGGTTTAGGGTTAGATTCTAGGGTTCGGGGCTTTAGGGCTTCGTGTATTAGGGTGTAGGGCCTTACGGGTTAGCTTTACGGTTCAAAAGATCAACCCCCAAAATGATCCCAGCATCACTTTCGAAATCTAGGGCAGTATTGGGAGGCTTCGTTTTTTGGTATGCTTTACGTAAGGGGTGTGCCCATGGTGCCCATGAACTCTAAGCCCCAAACTCTGAACCCCGAAGCCCCAGTTGCGAACGGTGATGTAAAAAGCCGTCATCAACGTCCAAAATCGCTACAAAATAGTCGACAACCTGTGAACCAAATGTGGGCCTGAGCAGCCCTCTAATGGAACCAGAATCCGTTGACCACCCTGAAACTCTAAACCCTTAAGCTCTAAACCCTTAAACCCTAAACCCTTAACCCCTTAAACCCTAAACCTTTGAACCCTAAACCCTAACAGGAAGACCTGAATCCACAGCGTTTAGCAGCTTAGCAGCCTTTAACTAAAGCCAAATCCTGAAACTGAAGCCTTCAAACGCGGAACTGGCCAAGGTTTCACCGCATCAAAGCCTGGAATCAGGGCGATTTTTGGGTCTGTTTCTGGGGTTTTGGGTTTCCTGTACTAAGTGCGTTTTGGATGGGGCGCGGATAAAATGTACCCAATCTGAATCTTTAACCCCTCCCTCAAAGTCAAAACTTGGGTCAATCCCCCACCCAGTACTGGGTACCGCAAGGTTTAGGGCTTAGGGTGTAGGGGTTTAGGGGGCAGACTATTGTAATTAGGAATATTACCTGCGTATGTAGAGGCTCTAACAGTAGGGGAGATGGCCTTAAACCCTAAGCCCTGAACACCAAACTCCAAAACCTCACGGGTTCCCCTGGTGTGTTAATTTGGCCTAATTAAAGATAATTAATGGCCCCAAAGCCTAAACCTTACAAACCCCTTTGGGGGGGGGGGTAGTGTAGAGGGGGATCGTGGGGAAACCCTGGCAAAGCTAGAGCTCAAAATCGAAAATCCTTAACCCTCAGGACCTTGTATAAGCCCTATAACCCCTTCAAAAAGCATCCGCGGAGCCTCCTGAATCTACCTACTTCGGCTTAACCACGAATGAAGACATGCATGTTTGCTTATAGCAGCCGCTTTATAATCACTAATAATATGCTAGTTTCCATGTTCTTTTTCTTTCCCCTATATGTATACATACACAAATCTATATATATGTATATATATATATATGTCTATAAATCCCGATATAACCCTAATTTTCATTTTGTGTTCCATTTTCTTTCCATGTGATTCTCCATGGCAGTAGTTTTCAGTTCCCTTTCCATTCCTTCATCCCAATAAGCCTTAAACACTGCATCCTAAACCCTAAACCCCAGACCCTAAACCCCCAAACCCTAAACTCCCAACCCTAAACCCTACATCCCAAACCCTAAACCCGAACCCCCCAACCCTAACACGAATCTAATGAAAACCCAGTTTCGTGGCACTGCCCAGGTCCTGCAGCTTCCAAGTTCGTATGGTCAGAGAGGTGCATGATAGTGTTTAGGGCTTAGGGTTTAGGGCTTAGGGTTTGGAGGGTTTAGTGCGCATGGTCAGTTAGTACTAAATGTTTATAGTTTATAGGGACTGTATAGGAATTTAAGGTTTAAAGCTTTAGGATCGAAGACTAGACTTACTGCTGCAGTTTGGGGTTTAGGGGTTGGACTTGGCGTCTCCTACCCGCCAAGTTGAGACCCACACCCCTAGCAAAAGCAGCTAAAAGAGGTTTTGTAAGCAGTTCCCTACACCAGATCGCACAAGGAAAACATATTTCAATGAACCTGCTTCTCCAGGGCAAAAAGGATTATTACACAAACCGAAAAGAATTAAAACATCTAATTCTAATATTTTCCCTCAAGTGGCTGGCTTTATTTATAAAGCCCGAATGTTGTTAAAAGCTACGAATTCAGAGGGACCTCAATGAACAGCTGGGGCATTACCCAAAGAGCTTGAGCGATGCTTTAAAATCCGAAGGTCGGGGTGGGGGGTCTAAGTTCAGGTTTGGGTTTAGGCTTGAGGTTTAGGGTGTTCCTAAAAATGGGGGTACCCTTAGGGACCCCACGCCCTATCCGGGCACCGACCCTCACCCCACAAGTCCAATCTCAAAAGCCTTCTTGTCTAATTCTATGTGAACCCTTGTAGAACTCTTTCTATTGTAAGGCCGTTCACATGTTCTGCTAGAGTTTCTGATAGTTCGTTTGCACGTCTTTCTGCCATAGTATCACCCAAACCCAGCCGCAAGCACCACTCTAGGATGCAACCACATATAGGGATCGGAAGAATTTAGTTAGTGGACAGGTATGGTTTGGGGCTTAGTTCTAGAACTCCTGTCGGCTATACTCCTACTCCACGGTATCATTTTACACAGCACTAGTGTCATCCAGGATGGTACCTCAAACCCTGGTAATGCCCCTTCCAGTTGAGCATTTAGAGCCGTAAACCCTACACCTTAATCCCCCACCCTCAGATTGAAGTTTTCACATGACATATTTTGGGGCCCAGTGTAGGGGCCTAAAGAAGGTTAAAGGTTTAGGGCATAAGAGAGAATGGAGAATCGAATGGAAAAGAACATGGAAAATGAATGGAAACTGGGATTATGTAGGGTTTTATAGGAATACTAGCCATACGAGGCATAATCATGGTATACCGTACTCAAACAGACCACAAAATTAAAAGGACCCTTTAAGGTTTGGAAACCTCGTAGCCTCTAAAGCCTAAACCCTAGCAAAAAATCGTAGAAGCAGGGATATGCAGGGCGCAAGCAAGAAGCCCCCCCCACCCCCTAGCCGAGGACACAGCAGGGGATAAGGGAATGTACTATATTTGGTTCATGTAGGGATCGTATTCCATTTTCCTTCTAACCACCAGTAAGTTAAAGGTTTAAAGTATACCGGTCAAAGGGCATAATGCTGTACCTGTGCAGGTCTTCAAATACCACTAGGCATCACATTTCACCCCATGAAGCTTGATGAGAATCATCCTAACAAGAACCCTTACAAACCCAAGGATACCCTGCGCTCTGCAAGCCCTCGAATACCTAATCATTCATACCGCACGCAAAGCCCAATGGTCAATCCCTGGCAGTCCTTTAAGACCATGTGAGCTATAGTCTAAACTCCTTAAAACAGGTTATATATATACATATATACATATATATATATATCTCTCTCTCTCTCTCTCTGTGTCTTCCTTTAAAGTTTAAACGGGGTTCCAGGGGATTATATAGGGTTTTGGGTCTAGGGTTGGTATTGCCCCCCAAAATGGACAATCAAACGGAGAAGAACATGGAAAGAGAAATGGACACTGGGATTATGGGCGAGTTTATAGGGGATTAAGGCTTTATGTAAGGTATAGTCTAAACTCCTTAAAGGGGGTTATAAAGGGGTTTATATAAGGAGTATTAAACGGGCTTTTAAGGGGGTTCCTAGGAGTTAAGACTATAGAAACCCTAAACCCTACACCCTAAACCAAAGCCCCGAACCCTAGAAACCGGACTCCATATGAATATCAAGGGCAGTTTCGAAACCTCACCCCGCAAAATTAGGACCCTTTAGCTATCACAGGATCATGACGGGGTCCTTATGAAAGGGTTTGGGGTTACCTAGATCCCGAAAGCCTTAACCCTAATTCCTGAACCTTACGAGTCCCTTCATGCCCCCTATACCTTCTTTCAAGGGTTACCAAAGTCTCCTTACCCATCATCTCAAGCCCGAAGCCCGAAATGGTAGTTGCCCTAAACAGGGGGACTCCAATATAGACCCCCAAATACTATAGTCCTTATTATTAGGACCCCCAAAGCGGTGCCCATAGTTTTGGGAAACCCTAAGCCATTTCTAGTCCGAAGCCCCGAGGCGAGGCACATGATCGACGCACGAGGACTCTTTGAGTTTTCACGCGCCCAGTCAGCGAGGATGTCGTCCTTAGGGTTTAGGGTTTAGGGTTTAGGGGGGCAACGCTAAAACCCTGAATCCTACCCTACATAGCCCCTGTTAAAGGCCGATCGTCTGTATGGAGGGCGGACGTTGCCTGTTCCAAGTTAGTTTGGGCGAGGTAAACCCTGGATGGAATGTTACTTTGGGGAGTTTTAAGCCCTAAGCCCTAAAACCCTATACCGTAAACCTTGAACCCTAAATAGTAGTCTCCATTTTCTTTTCCATTATGTCAAGATAACCTGGGTTTCTGATACTTGGGCAGGATGCTTTGAGCTCGAGGTCTTCTTTCCATCCATTGTCGCTTGGCCCTATAGTCCTCCGTAAATGAATAGAATATGGCTTTGGGTATATCACAATAAGATCCCCATATACTCCATATTCTATCTACTTAAGGGGGACTATACCCTAAACCAACCTGGATTCAGGTGGGGTTCTTCGACTAGGGGTACCCTGTAAACCCTAAGGATATATGAGCTATAGTCTAAACTCCTAGTATCCCCCTTACCATCCCTTGTAGTAGTCCCCTGTATACTCCACTGTATAACCCAATCAAGGAGTGTAGACTACGGCTCATATAAAGCCCTAATCCTTATAAACCACCATATAATCCCCATTTTCATTTCATTTTCCATTTTCTTTTCCATTTGATTCTCCATTATAGGGGCTAATGTATTCCTTACATAAAATACTATACCCCAAAAGGAGGTACGGGAAATATGCGCAGGTGACTGGGGCCCATAGTGATGACTTTTTGCATACACATTAAGAAGCTCTTCGTGGGTGCTTTACAAAGAATGGTTTCTGCATCTGCGCCCAGAATATCACTTTTTTTGCCTTTCTTTGCCACGCGGTTTAGGGTTTGGGTTCTAAGGTACCAAGCGTGCTTGAATCTGAGAAATGTCCATGTGATGGGCAGTGGCAAAAAGCGGCACCTTTGCACGCTCCATTTCTCCAGGCTTTGCCTTTTCCCAAACCATGAAAAGCACCTTCCAAGGGACCACTACCGAAACCACCCAAATTACGTAAAATAAAAGACCAAAATCATTGAAACACACACACAAAAGGCCATTATTCTACATACGTTTGGGGTTCAGGTATTGTTCAGGCATAACTTGGGCCTGAACCCTAAACCCTATAACCTTGGATGAAAGCCCCAAGCCACAAAACCATGGGTCTAGGGTTTAGGGTTTAGGGCATGATCCCCCGAACGACTTTCGAACTATTCTTACACCATGTCATCTCTCTACTACTATGGAATCCGTTTCTTACGTGACCTTTGTCTTATCTATTAACGTGGAAATTTCCCTGCTGGATAAGGGGGGACTAATATAGAGCCCAATATACTATGATCCTTATTATAGGGACCCCAAACTTTGGGACACCTTAAACCCTAAACCCTGCATAAACCTTATATACCTCCAATGTGGCCACTCTAGAGGTACCCCTAATTTTGGGCGACCCTGGTGCAAGAGAAGATAGAGGGTTCCTGGTCATAATTTGAGACTTTTACTAGTTCGCATCTCCTGCTGGACCCATTCATTTCCAGCCAGTGTAGGGTTTAGGGTTTAGGGCCTAGAATTTAGGGTTTTTGGGCTTAGGGTTCAGGGTTTAGGGCTTAGGGCTTGGAGTTGAGGTCTCACGTACGTCAATGTAGTTGGTCCTCAGAATACTCTTTTCTCTGGATAAGAGTTCTCATATGCAGGCATGAATCCCCAATCCTTCCAGCCCTAAACCCTGCCGCCAGTCAAAGAACCTCACTTCCAGAAATAGCATAAACCGGATAAACCCAGAACCCTTCCTTGCGGCCTGTTACTACAGAATGGAACAATGGATCCCAATAGTAGCACCTAAGTATGTCTTAGGGCTTAGGGTTATATAGGGAGAATGGAAAAGAAAATGGAAACTACCATTTAGGGTTCGGGTTTGGCCCCGAGTCAACAACAATATATTTGTTCGCATCCCTTAATTCCCTAAGCCTGCAAAGTCTCAACCCCTAACCCAAAGCCCTCAAGTACGCCTTATTGCAGGCCGCCCAGCGACCAAATCCGGCTCAGTCTCTTCAGATACTTGACGCCTGGCTTTCGGTGCGTCTGGCGGTTTACTTTCTTGTTCCGTACCTTAGAAGTTGGGGCCACCGAAGTAACATGTGACTGGCCTGGAGAAAATGGTACATTCAAAGATGAAGCGTGAGAAGGCTGTGTTGCTATGAGGTGAACGCCCACCATGCTGTCGCCAACTCCATGGCGGCGCTCACGATAGCCTCTCCGAAGTTGTCATGCCACGAGGAGGCTTCCAATGTCGCTGTGTGATCTCGGAGCGTCACGGGCAATCGGAGGCGCTCGCCCCTTGGGCCGTGCCATTTTCCTGTGGCCCCTCTGAATTTTGCGCTCCAGCAGTGGGGCCGCAGCTTCAGCGACGAGCTTCGCCCGGCTTCAAAGACATGAGGAGCTGAAACGTCCTCATGTCAGCTATAGTCTAAACTCCTAGTATCCCCCTTCATAACCCCTATCGTAGTCCCCTTTATGATCCCATAGCCCCCTTTAAGGAGTTTAGACTATCGCTCATGTCATGTTCGTCTACGCCCATCCTGCCGGCATGTGTAGCTAGCAGCTGGGATGCCGAGAAGACGTATGTCATAAAGAGCTCTGCCGACTCCTTACTATACTAGGGTTATACAGGAACTACTATGATGGGGATATATAGGAACTATATGAAGTACAGTTTCCAAGCCTGCTTTGCTCATATGCAACGGGCATAGATCGTTGGCTGCTCGTGGGAGATAGTCCTGACGGGCATCTGTTTTCAGATGTGGATGAACAATAAGCCCTAAAACTCTAAAACCCTAAACCCCAAACCCTAAACACCATGACTCTATTCACTTTCTACATGACCAGGCTTTGGCTCCAAGGATTTGCTCACAAGGCTGGTCCCATGGTTAGAGTCGACCCCCCTCGCTAGCAATTGCCCTCTACGTAACACTAAAACCTCAACCCACAAACCTAAACCCTAAACCCTAGAGGAATGGGCATAACCCATAGAACTGAAACTAGAAACATTCTTCCTATCTACCACACTCGGCCCAATCATGCCATGTAATTTTGGAGCCCGCAACCCTAAAGCCCTAAACACCACCGGTTTAGGGCTTAGGGCTTCGGATTTAGGGCTTAGGGTGCCACAAACCCTAAGCCCTGAACTCCAAAACTCCAAACACCTAAACCCCCAAGGAAGACCCTGAACCCCATACCCCAAGACTGCAAGAAAGTAACTAAGCGTCACACCCAAGAAAATCAACTAGGGTCTTACCACACTCTATTCAAAACCCAGCTTCCATTCCAAAGATCTCATAAGCACTACCCTCAAAAGAAAACAAAACCCTGCGCCCTAACCTGTATGTGTATATATACATATATATATATATATCAGTAGGACCTGGATATGCCCCACAAGACCAATTGAGTAGCACTATTTGCTGGTCGCATACATTCTAGCCACAAGAAGAAAATCATTTTCCTCAATATTGGAGCCCATTTATGGTGTGTAAGCTCGGAAAAATACCCTACATATCTCTATGAAACCCTGAAAACCTTCTCTTCAAAAGGACACCCCGCAAAACCAACTCAGCCCATGAACAAATCCAAGCCCTGCCTCTGTTCGTCTTCGTCGGTGCTTTTCTCAAAATCTGGAGGCAAGTCCTGCAGGCTGAGGAAGAGGCCTTGGATTTGGGCTTGGGGGTCCTTGCTACAGCGTTTTAAAGATATGTATATATATATATGTGTATATATATATATGTACTAATATTGTTATATATATATACACATATATATATATATATGTCTATCAGATATCGGTTTAGGGCTTGGGTTTCAGGGGCTGAAGGTATGGGCATTTGCGCTTAGGGGTTGGGTTTGGGAGTTAGGGCATCGGGTGTATGGTTTGGGGGTTAGGCTTTCAGGCTTAGAGTGTTGGGCTTTGCAAGGTTCTGGAAGACTGAGGCTCGTGTGTGGGGAGACAAGCAAAACTGTTCCCACTACATCACGGGGTCCTCGCTTTTCATTCGCAGCTTCAATCTTGGCAAGCCAAGCCAAGTACCTGACCAACATGGAATGACCTGGAACAGAGCAACGCGCGCCATGTGGGAAGCGACCGCCCCGACTAGTGCTGCTCAGCACAAAGCTGGCGAATCCTCTCCGTCCCACGCCATATGCATGGAAACCTCGCGACATCCCGCATCAAGACCTTGCTCACTTGATTCTGCAGTCAATCCTGCGATTTAGTGTTCGGGATTTAGGGATTCTAGGATTTAGGGCTGGGGAGTTTAGGCTTTAGTGTTTGGGGAGTGTAGGGTTCGGGGTTCAGGGTTCTGGCAGTTCAGGGAATCTAGGGTTTAGGGTTTAGGGAGTTTAGTGTTCAGCGTGTAGGCGTACGCTCCAGACGGTAAAAACCCTCTGCATTCAGCGAAATTGATCGCCCCAGTATACTACACAATTCTGTCTGATGGTATTGTACAAACTAAGCCTAGGAGACCCAAAAAGCAAGAGAAATAGCTGGGCACCAGGATGTAGCACAAGCAGCTCCAAGTGCAATCTCCCCCCAACTCCTAAAATCTAAGAGAATACGACGGCTTTGGTTACCCCACCCCTCTAAACTTAGAACCCTAGAGCCCTAATGTGATTACAATCTGGTTCTAATTAAGGGGTTTGGGGCTACCAAACTCTCCTCATTATCAGAGCCAAAAGGGTTTAGGGTGTAAGGCTGAATGAAAATCACCTCCAGACTCCCCCAACAATCAAAACCTCAAATCTCATGGGTGGCCCTACTACACGCCCCAACCCCACACCCCTCTATACTATCCCTGCTAGGTTCCCCCTGCCCTGACTATCCTTAAATAACCTCAGCTAAGGGAAATCTAGGGTTGCGGTTGTACAGATGTTTATAGGGGGTTTACAATGATAATTATTTAGGGCCTGAGAAAATGGAAACTATTGTATCAGTTAGGAGGAACTCATGAAAATCCCGAGGCTCCTAAACTTCTCTAAGCCCGGAACTTTACTTGTCCCCACTAGCAAGGTTGACTTTTAGCTCCTGTAGCATGAAAGAAAGAAACCATGAAACGTGTTCAAGTGCTGTAGCTGCAGAAAAGTGCTGCCACGCGGTTTCGGGTTCAGGATTTCGGTGTGCTGCCCGCACCCAGCAACTGTCTGCAATATGAGAAATATGAGCTATAGTCTTTACCCCTAGTACCCCCTTAATAACCCTACCCCCTTTAAGGAGTTTAGACTCTAGACCATATTGCGAGCTATATATACTCATATCATAGGTGTTCTCCAACTGCTACTGAGTGGGGGGCACCCAACCTGGGTCTCATAAGTCCCTCCGTAGTACTAACCCCACTAATTGAATACATTCCACCCGCAGTATCGAAGAAAAACAAGTCAACCCCAGTATATATTTGTAGTACATGGCCGGTGATTAATCCACTCCCCCTCATAATACCCTCCCCCCAACTTAATGTTAAATGTTCCCGAAAGACTATAAAGTACCACAATGGGAATATTTCATCTTGGGGGGTTAGGGGCTGGAAGATACTTGCTATATATAGCCCCCATATCACCCCAGTTTCCATTTCATGTACCAGTTGCCTTTCCATCTGATTTTGCATTATTAGGATAGTGTCCCCTAAATCCTAACCCTAAACCCTAAAACCCTAAACCCTACACCCTAAAACCTAAAACCCTAAACCTTAGACCCTATAGACCGCATGTAATCCCCTATTTTTGGGGAAGGGATTATTTCAGGCCGCCACCTAGTTAGTCCGAAAGTATCGGTTTTAGGGTTTAGGGTTGAGGGATCGGTCTTGAACCGAAACCCTGTTCATGGTTTAGGATTTCAAGGTTTGAGGGTTAGGTCCCTCAATGCTAAACCTTTAACCCCCGCAATTACCCCATTTTCACCTTCCCATTAAAGCTTGAAAGGCCGAACTCAAAAAACTGAATCCCGCAAGCCTCCACCGACTAAGGGATTTCCATACGCAAGAGGAGTTTGTGGTTTTAGGGTTTTAGGGCTTTAGGGTTTAGAGGCGCCACCCTCGACCCGAACTTATTACACGCCCAAAATGGAGTCCTCCCACTTTTTTGGAAACACTAAACCCCATACCCCTACATAATTCCGATGTCCTCAGTCCCTAAGTCCCTAAACCCTAAGTCCTTAAGTCCCTAAACCCTAAACTCCTAAACCCTAAGTCCCTAGACCCTAAACTTAAATCCCAAGTCCCTAAGTCCCTAAACCTTAAATCCAAAGTCCATACGTCCCTAAACCCTAAGTCCCTAAGTCCCTAAACCGGACACCCTACACCTTACACCCTAAACCCTAAACCTTAAACTCTAAGTCCTTAAACCCTACACCCCAAATCATATAACCCGAATGTATACCCTATATAGCCCGTTACAGTAGTTTGTATCTTCTCTTCCTTTATCCGTATAAAGCCCCATATAACTTAAGCCCTACATATTGTCTAGTTTCCATTTCATGTTCCATTTTCCTTTCGATTTGATTCTCGACTATTGGGGGATAATCTCTAAAATCCTAAACCCCTGAAACCCAAACCTAAACCCCTAAATAGTAGTTTCCATTTGATTTTCCATTCTCCCTATATTACCCCTAAGTACCCCCAAGATATCCCTAGATATCCCCAATATAACCCTATACTACCCCTATATAACCCCAATATAACGTAGTAGTTTCCATTTGATTTTCCATGATCCCTATATTACCCCCAAGATATCCTCCATTGAGCCCAGATCTTCCGGCTGCCGTGTTGGGAGCAAGCTCCCGAAGTCGAGGCGCGTGACCTTGATTTGCCAGGATTTTGGGACTTAGGGACTTAGGGTTTAGGGACTTAAGGGACTTAGGGTTTAGGGACTTAGGGACTTAGGGACTTAGGGTTTAGGGTTTAGGGACTTAGGGTTTAGGGACTTAGGGACTTTGGGTTTAGGGACTTCGGGTTCAGGGACTTAGGGGCTTAAGGTTTAGGCTATCGGGGTTCTGGGGTGAAATCACGGTGATTGTGGTTGTTGCTGTTGTTGCTGTTGCTGCTGCTGGAAAATATTACTATAACTGACTCATTACCTCTTGCGGGGGGATTTGGTTTGATTGGGGAGACTTTGGCTTTAGGGCTTGTGGGGATTGAAAGAGGCCACAGTACCGGTCTATAATCGGGGTAAGGCTAATGGCAATGTATAGTATAACAGTTCTAAATTGTTCTAAATTAAATACTATTCTGCTGTTTCTGACTTGGGGCAGTATCCAAAGTCTACACGGGGGTGCGGCCCTCTTTGGTGTGCCATGTAGTTGCCGTCCAGTGGACAGCATCTGCGAAGGAACAATATATCAGGATGGGTCAAACACCTCAACCGGATGAACAGTGATCCTCGTGCGAGCTCCAACCCATGACAAAGGCCTGTGTCAGCGTGAGGCATTGACGGAAATGCCACGCACCTTTGTCCCCCCTCCGCCAGCCACAGGCCAACTGCGAAAGCTTGGACGGCGGGGCGACTATACCCGTTGCATGGCAGGCTGTCCTCGCTTCTGTCGCCCAACCTACCCGTAGGTCCTTGACTTCTACCTGGTTTTGGGTTTGGGGTTACGATTCTACCCTGGTCGAATGTTGATTAGTGTGAGGGGACCTTACTTGTGCACAGCTTTGCGGGAAATCATTCAAAATTACTGGCTAACCCTAAAACCCTAAACCCTAACCCCTCCAACCTTGAAACCCCGACCCCAACCCTACCCCCACCCTTCCGCCCCCCCGGCCCCCTACCCCCCTGTTTGTTCTGGCGGTTTGGGTGCTGATTTGCGCGAAATTCCATGGCCTAGTCTACCTAGTGCAGAAGCCTAAACAGATCCAAGGGGCTTAGGGTATATAGGATGATTAATGAACAGCCCAATGGAAAAGAGAATGGACAATTACATGGAAACTGAGGTGGTGCAGGGGTTATGGGGATTATGGAATGTAGAAACCGAAGCAAGTAGCAACATGATGGTCCTAGTTTCCTTGTATCAGTTTGGTAATGGGTACCTCACACCGACCTCACATGATATGGTAATGGTTTAGTCCTCTCCGCATTGCAATCCCTCTGCACGCTTATGCATCCCAAGGTTCAGTTTCGTTCTCCATTTGAATTTCATTTTGTTTTTCATGATTGGGGTCACAACCCGAAACCCTCAACCCTGAAAGCGAATTTCCATTCTACTTCCATTCCCTCTCCAGTATTTGAATACTATCCCTGCATGGAATAATATTGGTCCTAAACTCTAAACCCTAAAGTATTTAGGCCCCTTTATACCAGATCTTGAATAATTGCCGTTGATCTGAGGCAACCCTACCTAAACCCCAAAAAGTATGTAAAATAATGGCCTTTATGGCTATTGTTAGGGGTTTAGGGCTATCATTTACATACTTTTGGTGTTCAGGTAGTCCCGTTTATTACGAGTCGGGTTTAGGGGTTGGGGTGAGTTTAGGGTTTCGGGGTAGCGCGCACCTTTGTTTGAGGGCCCCCCGGCCCTCCTATTCCCGACCCCTCTATTTGTGTGGGAGGGGTGTAGCACACTCCAAATCCCCCATTGCAGGATTTGGGCTTGTAGAACTGTACTGCAAGGGTCTTAGCAGTTCAGGGCTTGGGGATGTGTAGCTTTCCAAGGCTTCAAGCTAGACAATTGTGGTAATTGTCATAAGGGTGATCAGGACCCCCATATGAGCCATTGTCTCAACTCCTAGTATCCCTCTTAATAACCCCTACAGTAGTCCCCTATATTCTTCCCTATATAACCCCGCTGACGGAGTTTAGACTATGGCCCTAGACTATGGCTCATGTAACACCTGCTAAGGGCTCAGGGCTTAGGGTGTGGGGACACGGTTCATCCCTTTCAGGCAGAACTTTTACCTGGAGCCCCAAGGAAGCTCAAAGTGCCCTCTAAACCTTAAACCCCGAACACTGAAATAAACAGGAATCATCAGTATTATTACGATTATGATTATTGCTATTACTTTTATTGTCGCTATTATCATTATTGCTATTATTGTTATTTTTATTACTATTATAAACGCAAAGCCCTCAACCCTAAGTCGCAAGCCTCTTTACGATGCCTGTCGCTCTTTTCTTTTCTACTCTGCTTTACTGGTCTGGACATGCATGTTGCAGTGCTTTTTTTCGCGTGGAGACACCCTTTTTTCTTTTGGAAATTGCCCTGAAGCTAAAAACTTGGTATTCGCTGGGATATTCCTTTCACAATGATTACTGTACATTCCTCATTAGTAGGCTCTAGTAAGAAGAACGCTCAGAACTATGTCCCGCAATGACCCGGCAACCCTAGACACCAAGACCCTTTAAGCTTACATGCCCAAGTCCTCTACCCTAAGCCCTAAAACCAGAATCCTCAGCCAAGAACCCTAAACCCCAAACCCTGAACCCTAAGCCCTGAACCCTGAACCCTAAACCCTGAACCTTAAACCCTAAACCCTGAACACTAAACCTTTAGCCCTACACCTTACTATCATTATGACTACTATTACTGATATTATTACTACTTTTATTAGTACTATTACAACTATTCTTACTACTATTATTACTGTTATTACTATAGTGTTACTATTATTCCACGTCTCTGCCATCTACCTCTGAAGCCTTGAAGCCCTAAATGTGCTACCGTGACTGTCATTTTGACCATACAGGAGGGGCCTAAATGATAACAAATGGTTTAGGGCTGAGGGGTTTAGGGTTTAGGGGGTTCAGGGTTTGTTAGCGTCTATTTTAAGTGGGATGAGCCTACATGATTCTCAATGTTGAAGCCTATCTCAAGTGAGATATACGATACTTCGACAAGGAACCTAGGACCATACTGTTGGTAATCATTTAAGCTTCTAGAGCCCCTGAACCCTAAACCCCTAGACCCTAAATTCAAAACTCTCCATCTATCGGCGGGCTCCTCTGAGAATGTGGACCTCGTGCATACCCAAAACCAAAAAATGCAACAGGGAGCCTCCACATGAGGAACCCTTTAGGGCTTAGGGCTTAGGACCTCTGAATCCCAAACTTCATAAACCGCCAAATACAGCCAGTTCCCACGTCACTTTCCATGTTCTTTTCCATTCGTCTCTTCTCCATGATTGAACCCCATGTCTCTGTATAATTAAAGGCACTGAGCCCTAGACCCGAAACCCTAAACCCTTAACCACAAACAACTCGCACTCGCCACCTTAACCCTAGGCCCAACCCTGTTGGGCTTTCATGTGAGCTATAATGTAACCTCCTAGTATCCGCCTAAATAACTCCCACAATACTCCCCTATCTATACAGGGATGGTGGAAAAGAACATTAAAACTACTACATTGTAATAAGGCATGTATAGAGCTTACATGAGCCATAGCCTAAACTCGTATCCCGTTTAATAACCCCAATAATGGTCCCCTATACAATCTGCTATATAACACCCTTCAAGGAACTTAGACTATCTCTCATGTGATCGCCCTGTTGCAGCAACTTTACAATACACCTACATACTTCCAGTGATACGCCCTAGATCCTAAACCCTGAATCCTAAACTCTACAACCTACGTAAACCCCAAAACCTAAAACCTGAACCCTAAACCCTACCGCTTGAACTCTATACCCTGAACCCTAAACCCTGAAACCTCAAAGTCTGGCCTTTCGTTCCACCTTGCGACCAGCTTGGCTGGTGTTGGCTGCAGGCATCTGGCAGCTTGAGCTGATGGTTTCATCTTCAGGTTTTTATACGGGTTGTATAGGGTTTAGGGTTTGGGGTTTAAGGTTTAGTGTTTAGGGGTTAGGGCTCAGGGATAATATCCCCCAGTAATGGAGAGTCAAATGGAAAAGGTAATGGACAAGAAAATGGAAACTACAGGGATTATAGGGCTTATATACGGGGACATAAGGGGGTATAGGGGGGTTATATAGGGATAATGGAAAAGAAAATTGAAGCTACTAATTTACAGTTTAAGGTTTGAGTGGTTGAGGGTCTAAGGTTCAATACAAACTGTACAGGGTTTAGGTCGCGAGTTTTGACCGGCGTTTGTGCGAGTGTGTTTGCCCTATGCATCGTGTAGTTATCTGAGCTTGAGGGCTAAGGGTTTAGGGTTAAGGGTTTAGGGTTAAGGGTTTAGGATTACGGGTAAAGGGTTTAGGGAACAGGGTTTAGGGCTTAGGGTTTTAGGGTTAAGGGCGTTTAGAATTAAGGGTTGAGGGTTTGGGGTGTGTGTGTGTGTGTGTGTGTGTGTGGCTTTAGGGATGTGAAGAGACTGTATGTTCATAGGGGAAACCTGCTGTGGGTACTATACTTGCCGCATGACCTTCGGATACAAGAATCCAACAATTCCCGAACTATCGTGTGCTTACAGCCGCACAAGATTGAGTAGCCTCTGTAGTTGCAGGTTTGATTTTGTCATTTGCCTTTGGGATTGGACATTTGGGCCCGCTAAAGCCTAAACCCTACCACAAAAGAGCTCTGGACGAAACTCCCTGAGCCCGAATCGGGCCTGTGGGCCCGGAGAGGACAGCAACCCCTACACCCACACCCCGGGTTTAGGGATATGAGCTATAGTCTAAACTCCTAGTATCCCCCTTAATAAGCCCTACAGTAGTCCCCTATATAATCCCCCATATAACCCCCCTTTAAGGAGTGTAGACTACAGCTCATATAGGGCCGAAGCCCCTCAAGCCTACACCCCACGTCAAACGGAATGTTGTTCGAGGAGCACAGGGTGCTTAGAAGGTCTGTCCGTTTGGGAACCTCCAAAATTCTACCGCAAACCTTGGACAATCTGGTTTAGGGTGTAGGTCTTTGGGTTTAGGGCTCAGGGCTTTGAGGTTAGGGAAGAGGCTTTGTACTTGGAGGGTCAGGGGGTCTTCGCAAGTAGGTTTAGGGCGGAGGTTGCTGGTGTTGTACGGCATTGAGGCTGCATGTACACATATGTATATATATATATATGAAAATAATATACACACACACACACTTACCAAGCCCCTGACCCTGCAGGTAGGGTTCAGAGTCCAGAGTAAAGGGCAAAGCCCAACCTGCGTTGCTGTTCAAAAGCTAAGGTTGGGCACGCTCGAAGCCAATTTTCTCGAAGTAAGGATACCCTTCAAGGTTTTCGGGTTCAAGGACCTCAAGACTTGGCATCCTGCGCCTTGTGATGAACACCCTCTACTGAAACGCTGAGAGAAGGCGATGCACGACTCGCGGATCACCACGTTCTGCCGGAAGCACAACTTCAGGATAACGATGTTTGTAACGGTCAAAGAAGTCGGACACGCAGCTTCTGTACTCAGCGGCACTGTCATCCATGGCGGCTGGTTGCCTTACTATAATTAGTACTACTATCGCTGTTCTTATTACTATTACTATTTTACTATTATATTGTTATTTACGCTAGTTTGACTATGATTACGCTTATAGCTATTTCTATTGTATTCCCATCCTAAGCCCAAGCTCCGGAAGGTGTGCAGCCACGTCCGTCCTGCCTCACATCGTCCATCGCATCTGGACAGTGTGCGGGTTGAGCACTGCGTCACATGAGCTGTAAGCTAAAGTATTTTAAGGGGCTTATTCTAAGGGAGTATATAGGGTTCCGATTATGGGGCTGATTCAAGAGCTTCAGGAGTTCAGGGTGTCTAAGTCTTAGGGTTTGGGGTCAAAGTTGGTTGAGGGGCTTATGGCTAGGCTTAAGGTTCCTGAAAACTCTGGCAAAGTCAAAGTCGTCTCCTTCTGTTTCCGAACGTTATGTAATGAACGTGTAAAGTGCACCAGACTCCCTAAACCCTGAACCCTAACCCTTAACCCCTAAACCCTAAGCCCTACAGACACTAAACCCCTACACCCCTAAACCGTAAACCCTGAACCCTAAACCCCTCAACCCCTATACCCTAGGAAGGCGCATGGCCCTGGATGTCCATTCGCCATGTCAGCAAGAGCGTCCAAATTGATGGACATGCTAACTGGAACCCCAAATCTTAGACCCCGGGCCCCGGAAGCCTAAACGATTGCCAATATCATGACCCTAAATTCGTTGTAGTTACGGCTCAGGGTATCTCAAATATGGCTCCAAACAGAAGTGGGCCCTACATCACTCCAAACCCGAACCACCAAACCCCCAAACCCTAAACCCTAACACTACATTTCCACTTTGCTTCTCCCAGCCTCCGTACACGACCCTGTTTTGAGAAAACTCCCATGGTACTCTCCGCAAACTGACATGCAACCTCTGAGCACCCTTTTTGAACGACGGTCGTCTGCAAGGGACCCATTTTTAAGTTCCAGCTTAGGGCATAGGGGGCTTAGGGCTTGCGGTGTAGGGCTTGGGTGTTAGCTTGGGAGCGCCCCTCACTAACCCTAAAGCCTAAACAATAAACTCTAAACTCCTGACCCTAGCTAATCCTCATGCTTGCCCCTGTACATCTTTTTGTGAATCATGTATTGTATTACGACACCTGATATTGAGGGGTGCGAAGCTGGGACCCTAAATTCGGGAACTACCCATATGGCTCATTGCTCCAGAAGCAGCGCCCATGTCCTGAGAACTCTTACATCTCTGCGGGCGCTATGTACCCCACATGAAAAGCCGTGTTTCTTACTCCCTTCGTATGACGAGAGGCGATCCAAATGTGCTTCAGTTGCGGAAAAGAACTACCAAGCTTGAATGCGCCTGCACCCCACACCCCGAAACTAAAACCATGAACTGCAAGCCCTGAACTGCGAACCCTAATGTCACGCCAGGCCCTGCACTCTACACCCTAAAACCCCTAAACCCTAAGCCCCTAACACCCTAAACCTTAGCCCCTAAGCCCCTAACCCCTAAACCAAGAAATGCTCACCTTGTTGTGGTTGGCCATGGCGTCGTTGTTTTGGAGTGACTTCGGCGAGCACGGCGGCCGCCCCTAGGAGTTCCTAGAGGTACTGTCAGGCAGCTTAGGGTGTAGGATTTAGGGTTCCTAAAGGTAACATCAGGCAGCACGAGAACCTAGGTATCTGGATGTCAGGCTATTCACGTTACTCTAGTCTATCTGCAATGATAGGGTATCACTTGGCTATACCTAGGGTCGACCAAGACACGGATCAAATAGTAAGCTCTTCGAGTCTTATGCATGGACTACGTCAGAAGTTCTTTTACCGTCATGATCAAAGATCTAGGAACTGCAAGAATTTCAGTCTAGGTTCTGTCGGTGAATGTTTCCGTCACACAAGGTTGCGACCATGCTGCCTTCTCCTACACCCTAGACCCTGAACCCCAAATGTCGGCTTGAGCCATGCGCGCGTTTGCGTGGCACAGTTGAGTAGTGATTTTTTGGTGGTTGAACCTAGTAAGATAATATGCCTTATATAAAATGCTATATCCCAAAAGGAGGAAATAATCTTACTCTATATTGGGTACCACAGTATCCCCAAACAAGATACTACTCAGTTGAAGAATTCCAGGGGTCCAAGGGTGTAGGGTTTGGCGTGTGCGGTTTTTGTGTTTGCTATTTGGGTTCACGGGCACAAAAGTGGCGCAACGGTTTGTGCTTCATGTCCGGTATCCCCGATTGGACACCAGAAATGCAGACCCAAGAACACTTTCAAGAAATCCTATAAGCACCAAGCCAGAACCCATGATGAAACCCTACCTTGTAAGGAGGTCTCTCAAAATAGGGGTCCCCTAGGGCCCCGACCAACAAGCGGGAAGTACAAAGTGACCATCGCGGTTCATTCGGGATTTTAGGGCTTTTTCAGGTACACCCAGATGTCATACATAGGGTTCCCTGCAAAGGGAGCTGAATCTGGAAACTGCCTAGTTAATGCTCTGGCAGTCCAGTATAAGCGCTTGTATTGAGGTTCAGCCAATACTTCCTACATAAGTTCATGGACATGGCCTAAATCCTAAACCATAAATGGGTAGGAGGGACCTCTATGTCCACGACTCATGGGTTCCTTTATAAGAGTAGCATTGGCAGTAGCTCATACAAGCCCTATACATACGTACGCTGATTATAGTAGTTTCCATGTTCATTTCCATTATCCATATATATATATATACCCTGTATAACTCTAATCTTAGATAATCCCAGTTTCCATTTCATGTTCCGTTGTCTTTTCCATTTGACTCTCCACTCTAGATGGTAAAATCCCTAAACCCTAAACCTTCACATGCCTAATGTCGACAGTAGCTTAAATATCACAAGGTACTCTGGTCCTCTCCTCTGTTTCAGGGTCTAGGGCTTCGTGCCAACTACGGCGCTCTGTGGTCTCTCTATCTGTTCCATAAGTTGCCGAATACAATCCTACACGTGATAATACGGACCCCTGTGCACTTCACTACAGAGACAGAAAGAGAGAGAGAGAGAGAGAGAGGGAGAGCACCCGTCATGAACCCAGTCACCAGTTTGCATAATTGGATCCCCTAAACCGTTGCATAATTGGATCCCCTAAACCCTAAACCGCATGAACCCAGTCGCCAGTTTGCATAAGCTATGGGATCGTATCCTAGCACATGAATGCCTCTCAAGCTCAGTGAGGGCGGGGGACCGGGGGGCCTGCACATCTTAGTGTCAAATCTGAGCTATAGTCTCAGCTCCTTAAAGGGGGTTATGTAGGGACTATATAGGGTTCCCATTATAGAGCTTATTACGCGGGATAGTTGGAGTTTAGAGTAGAGCTCATAATCACTCCGCCTCTTATTATCGTTACCCCAAAAGGCCACCCTAAACCCTAAACCCGAAACCCTAATGTCACCCCACATGGGCTGTCGATGAAGGCAACTACACGAGACCATGCCGTTGAAGTCCCACACAGCCTGATGGCCCCAGTGAACCCTAAGGGCTTTTCTTCCACCATGGGTGCTTCGTCTCATCAAAAAAATACGTGCATAGCACGGGCGGCTGCATCAAGGCGACCCGAGAAGCCTGGAACAGGCGATCCCCTAAACCCCTAAATCCCTAAACACCTAAACCCCTAAATCGCTAAACCCATAAACCCCTGAATCCCTAAACCCCTAAACCCCTAAATCGCTAAACCCGTAAACCCCTAAATCGCTAAACCCTAAGACATCCTGGAATGAACCTCCAGTTGCAAAACCCTAATGGGGGGATCCTTGCAACCATCTTAACCCCCCTCATATTAGCCCTGCAAATCCCGTTTAAAAGGGCGGAGTGATATAGTTTTTATTAAGCGGCGTTTGTCCTAGAAAGGGTTCTTGGGGGGATGAAGTTGAGAAACTCCCATGCTACTCCCAAAAGGACACCCATGTCTGCAACAAGCTAAGTTCTTCAGTAAGTGTAGACGAACACTTCCCAGAATTAGGGGTCCCTTTTTGGGGAGTCCGTCTAATAAGGCTTACAGTGTCTTGGGTTTTTGGACCCATCTCTAACTGGAACATACAACATGAGCTATAGTCGAAAGTCTTTACCGGGGGGTATATAGGGGATTCTATATGGCAGTATCCTCATCCTTCCACTAAGCTAAGTGTTGTCTCCGCTAGACCATCAAACTTAGAATCCTAAACGCCAAACGCTATACATTGTTATGCAACCTCTTGAACATTCCATGATCCCTGCCCCCTCGAACCCCGAAACCTAGACCGAGAAAATACCACAAAACCCTCAAGTTCGCACTCGTGTCGCAAGATCTGCAGCTATCATGCAGCTTACCACCAGAGATCGCCAGAGGTGCCCTTTTGGCTAGAGTCACAATGAGGTTTCGGGTTTAGGGTTTAGGGTCTGAAAAAAGGGCGCCTCGAGGACTCCTGGAAAACCATGTTTCTGTGATATAGGCATCACAGCCTAACTGATGTGGAGGCGGGAAGATATAGCCCGAACCCAGGGGCCCCACACTCTCTTCTTCAAGAAGCATTCATTGAACTAGCCGAAAAAACTCATACCTTCTCTGCGTCGTAAGAATCGCAGGGATGTTTGGAGAGTGCTTGGACTCGCTGGGAATATGCCTCCGACAGTTTACCCGGGGCTCCAAGAATGCATTACTTGAGGTGGAGATTTCCCCGAAAAAGGGGTCCCTTGAAAAGGTTTGTTCTTTGCAACTTACCCAGATGACCCTAAATGTCCAGATACTTATTAATCTCATACCTACCCAAACCTTGTACCACAATTTCTATTGCCCAAAACCCACGCACTCAATTATTGGGTACTTGGACCCTAAAACCTATATGCCTCTATATATCTCTATATCTGCCTATAGGCTCCCATCTATCCTCTTCAGGGATGTAACGACTAATTATTGCATACTTGGGCCCTTAGGATAATGTAGACGCATGATTAATAAACCCCCTCCCCTTAATAGGGATTATAATAGGGATCCTAATATTTGGGCCCTTAAAAGGAGGGGGTTTGTTCATCATGGGTCTACATTAGGCAACGCCTGAAGACTTGGAGCCCCAGTACCCTTCTGGAGGATGGAACGCTCTTGTGGCCTCAGTGTTCCGAGAGCGTGCCATTCTGAACCGAACGGTGCTCAAGTCAAGTTTTCCTGAATGTACCTCAAAACTCTTGGTCAAAGGGCTTAAGGTTTAGAGGGTTTAGGTTCAAGGCTATCTAGGGTGTATAGAGATGCTAGGATATACAGGGCTTAGGGTTTAGGGTTTAGGGTTCAGGGATACATATGAGTTATAGTCTAAACTCCTAGTATCCCCCTTAACAACCACTGAAGTAGTCCCCTATATAATCCCTAAATAGCCCCCTTGAAGGAGTTTAGAGTGTAGCTCATATGAGGCCCTGTTTTCAAGAAAACTGCGCACTGGCAAGTGGCCGTTGCAGCTGGGCTCTTCCTCACCAGGCCGAAGCCGTCTTGACGGAGACGCGGGCAGTCGCACAGCGATGTACTACAGGGGCTGAGGCCTAGTCACAATATCCCACTGAGGCCTGTTTGAGGAACGTTCGACATGATTTTAGTTCAAGGAAATCCCTAAACCCCAAACCCTAAACCGCGCAGCCATAGTATTGGCAATTATTTAGGCCCGAAGCCTGAACCCTAAACCCTGAGTATCCCGAAATGCCGCAATATCCCATGGTGTGCCCCATAACATCCCTACATACCCCTACAGAACCTTAAAACTTTAGGCCCCTATAGTGTACCACCCAAGTCTCGAAGCCAACTTGCATGGGCTGTTCCCAAGGGATGCCCAGACCCACAGAGCCCAAACCTTTTTAGGGGTTTAGGGTTTTAGGTTTTAGGGCTTAGGGGTTTAGGGTTTGGGGTTTAGGGTTTAAAGGCTTAGAGGTTTAGGGTTTAGGGTTTGGGGTTAGGGTTTTAGGGCTTAGGGTTTAGGTCAACACACATGGGGATCCTAAAATCAGTGGTACCCTTTTGCCGGTCGTCATGATCAGGGCTGTAGTGCTTTGTGGTGTATGTTCGCTTCCCCCTCTTTGGCACTTTTTTTGCTCCCAGTCTCCGCGTCATGTTCCGCTTCCTTTTCCATGTGAATCATATGCCTAAGTAGCCCTTGCTAGCCCCACGTGCGAGCCCCAAAGGGATCCAACAATTAGATCCTCCAAGATAACATGGGGAATTATGTAGGGATTTATGAAGACTACTACACTCCCGGAAACTAACACGGAAACCCAAAAGGGGCCCTACAAAGACTACAGTCCTTCTAAAAGGGGGCTATATGGGTTTCCATGTTAGTTTGGGGGAGTGTATGGGTTTATGAATATGGGATCTCCAACCCTAAGCCCTAATAGTTTTTTTTTTTTTTATCATCCCAGGTCTGGAAGGCCAGAGGCTCTTCTCCCACTGCCCAAGCTCTACTGTGTGCCCCCCTAAGTAGGGGCCTTATAGGGGTTGTATCGGGATAATGGAAAAGAAAATTGAAACTACTTTAGTATATTGGGCCTATGTAGGGTTCATGATCCCCCTTAAGTAGATAGAACGGTTTTGGGTACATTATTATAAGAACCTCATTTCTTCCCCATATTCTATCTACTTAAGGGGGACTATAGTTAATGGACCATGCCATTTTGAAGTCGTCCCCTACTACTGTGATATAAAGAAGATGGGACCATCATATTGGTCACAGTTTAAGCTTCTACAATTCTCTTCCTTCACTGGCGAGGGCCCCCTCACTGGAGGATTCAGGGTTTTATCATGGGGTTGACATGGACCCCCGTTTGCCTAAACCCTCAACCCTAAACCCTCAACCCTAAACCCTCAATGGGGCCCCTGAAAGCCAACTCCCTAAACCCTAAACACTGAAACCCCTAAAATCCTTGTAGTTTCCATTTTATTTTCCATCATCCCTAAACGAGCCCTATATTACCCCAATATAATCCCTATATAAACCTTATAAAACCCTATGAAACCTTATAAAACCCTATAACACCCTATATCATCCCTACATAACCCCCTATATTACCCCGATATTACCTACTTACCTTTTTAAGCCCTAATCTGCTCCAATAGCCCCTGACAGTGTTACATGGGCCCAATCCATCGGGGGTTGGGGTTTTGGGTTTTGTGGCGAACTTTTGAAAAGAGGTCCGTATCAGCGGTGTGAGCTTAGGGCACAGCGTTAGAATTCAGGGTTTAGGTTTTAGGGCCTTAAATTTTTTTATCCTAAACCCTAGACAGTGGGAAGCCCCAATAATGTCCCTAGGACAGTCCACGCTGGTTGCTCTGCAGGTCGCTCAGCTTGAAAAAACGGAACTTCCTTACAGTCTCGGCGCTATTGGTGTGCCCCGCCGTGGTTTGAGCTAAAACGAACCAGAGAGAGGAGGTCACACAAAGGCTCTAGGGACTTTAGGAGGGACCCCTAATAGGGACCCTTAATCCCATTGCCGTATATAACCCTTATATAGTCATTATATAACCCCTATATCCCTATATAGTCCCATAATAACCCCCATAAGCTACAAGGGTCCATATTAGGGGTCCCTCCAAAAGTCCTTAGAAAGGCTGACTGTCGGGAGCTGCGTCTTGCCAAAGCTCCTTCAACTGAGCTTGTTCTCGCTTCAGCAGCTTCGATTTTGTGATTCAATGGTTAGGGTTTAGGGTTTAGGGTTCAATGGTGAAATTCTAAAAGTTTCCAAACCCTGAGACCCTAAACCTTCAACCCTAACCCCTAAACCCAATGTAACTGCATTATAGCAGTTTCCATTTTCTTTTCCATTATCCCCATATAACCACCCTAAAGCTAAACCCTGAATTCTAAACCTTGAACCCTAAAGAGAGACCATAGGACATTGCCTACAAAACCTATATACCCCTATATATAGCCCTATACTCCTTTCTAACCTTCTATATCTTAGGTGGACCCTCCCTCCCTGTAATAGTGGTATAATAGGCATATAAGAGGACCCTAATATGATCCCTACTATTCCTTATAGTCACTATTACTGGGTGGGGGGTCCACCTAAAAATA